>JAANYP010005920.1:0-298272 GCA_020465985.1 Centrapalus pauciflorus
AGATAGAAAACCAATCCAATTCCAAAGTTAAGGTGATAAGATCAGACAATGGAACTGAATTTAAAAATCACATTCTAAACAGTTTTTGTGAGTCCAAAGGCATTGCTAGACAATATAGTGCACCAAGAACACCACAGCAAAATGGTGTAGCTGAAAGAAAGAACAGAACATGAATTGAGGCTGCTAGAACAATGCTAGCTGATTCAAATCTGCCAATGACTTTCTGGGCAGAAGCTGTTAATACAGCCTGTTATGTTCTAAATAGGGTTCAAGTAGTTCAATCACAAGGGAAAACTCCCTATGAGTTATTCCATAACAGAAGTCCCCTAATAGCTTTCTTCAAGCCTTTTGGATGCCCATGTACTATCCTTCACACTAAGACTCGCTTAGGGAAGTTTGAGAGTAAAGCTGAAGAAGGATTCTTTGTAGGATACTCAACTCAAAGCAAAGCCTATAGAGTATACAACAGTGTGTCTAAAACAATTGAAGAAAGTGCCAATGTTGAATTTAATGAAAATACTGCTAATATCAAAGGCACTGGTCCTGATTGGTTGTTTGATTTAGATTCACTAACAAATTCTCTGAGCTTTGTTGAGTATACTGCAGAAGCTGATGCATACAGGGTTGAAGCTGCTAACACAAATTCTCATGCTGCCAATACAATTTCTCATGCTGTTGGCACAAAGTCTCAGACTGCTGCAGATTCAACAAGTTGGGATGATTTCACCACTCTACCACTTCTGTCTTGTGATCCTCCAGGGGTCCTGAATGATACAAATCCAGACACTGAAGTGCCACTCCAAAGTTCTGAAAGAACAGCTCCAACACAACAGGCAACAGTCCCAGATTCAAGTCAAGCTGTTTCAGAAACTGAACCACTCACTGGTTCTGATGGAGATGATACAAACCTTGGAACTTCCTTTCAAACAGAGAGAGAGCCCACACTAAGAGTTCACAAGCATCACCCTCTCAATCATATACTGGGTGATTCAAGCACTCCTGTTCAAACAAGGAAGATGGTTCACAATGAGACTGCTGCTGCTGAACAAGCAGTTACTGAATTCAGTCTAGCTGCTTTTGAACATGCCTGTTTCATGTCTCAATTGGAACCTAAAAAGGCATCAGAAGCATTAAAAGATTCATCCTGGATTGAAGCTATGCAAGAAGAGCTTTTACAGTTCAAAATTCAGAATGTATAGACTCTGGTGGATCTTCCTAAAGGTAAGAGAGCAATAGGTACAAGATGGGTGTTCAGAAACAAGAAGGATGAGAGAGGGATAGTCATCAAGAACAAAGCAAGACTAGTAGCACAAGGGTACCCTCAAGAAGAAGGAATAGATTATGATGATGTCTTCGCTCCAGTAGCAAGAATTGAAGCCATCAGACTATTTCTAGCATATGCAAGTTTCAAAGGCTTCAAAGTGTATCAAATGGATGTTAAGTCTGCTTTCTTGTATGGGACAATTGAAGAGGAAGTGTATGTGTGTCAACCCCCTGGTTTTGAAGACTACAAGTATCCAGACAGGGTGTACAAGCTAGACAAAGCTCTCTATGGTCTTCATCAAGCACCCAGAGCATGGTATGACACACTATCATCATATCTTCTACAGAATGGATTCAAGAGAGGCACTCTGTACAAAACACTCTTCACTAAGACCATCAAAGCTGAGATTCTACTTGTCCAAATCTATGTTGACGACATCATCTTTGGCTCCACTAATGATAGGTTGTGCAAAGATTTTGAGGCCCTAATGCACAAAAAGTTTCAAATGAGTTCAATGGGGGAACTCACATTCTTTCTAGGGCTGCAGGTTAAACAGAAGCCTACTGGTCTATTCATAAGTCAATCAAAGTATGTCAAGGACATATTGGAAAAGTTTGGCTATCAAGACACAAAGGTTGCAAGCACTCCAATGGATCCTCATAAACAGCTCCATACAGACAAAGATGGCATAGATGTGGACATTCATCTATACAGATCCATTATAGGATCTCTCATGTATCTAACATCTTCTAGACCTGATATAATGTTTGTTGTCTGTGTGTGTGCTAGGTTTCAATGCTCTCCAAAGGATTCTCACTTGGTTGCTGTTAAGAGAATCTTCAGATACCTTAAAGGCCAACCACATTTAGGCCTATGGTATCCCAAAGACTCTCCTTTTGAACTAACTGCTTATTCTGACAGTGACTAAGGTGGTTGCAACATTGACAGGAAATCCACAACTGGTGGATGTCAATACTTAGGAGCAAGACTGGTCTCTTGGCAATGCAAAAAGCAAACAACTGTCTCCACATCATCCACTGAAGCAGAATACGTAGCAGCTGCAAGCTGCTGCTCCCAGGTAATGTGGATTCAAAATCAGCTAAGAGACTATGGTATGAATTTCTTATCCACTCCTATTTATATTGACAATTCAAGTACAATTAGCATTGTGCAATACCCAGTGAAATTCCCAAAAACCAAGCATATAGAAATCAGATTTCACTTTATCAGAGATTGTAATGAAAAGAAGTTAATCCAAGTTACCAAAATACATACAGATGATCAGCTAGCTGATCTATTTACAAAACCTTTTGATGTGGGAAGGTTCACTTTCCTAATATCAAATATTGGTATGGTAAACATGGATTAATTAGTTTTCATTATTATCGACTCAGTATGCTAATTTAAGGGGGAGACACTGTTCCATTGAAAATTTGCACAGTTTTACACTAACAGCATGAGTATTTTCTCATGCTGCTAGTTCATTTTCTCGGACTGCTAGTTATTTTCACTTGATCTGTCAAAGTGTGCAGGGTATTTGGGTAACTTTTCAAATGTGTGCGCGGGACCCAACCTTTTCGAAACCTTTAAAGGTCCCGGTTTCGTTCAGTTGTAACTACCAGTTACATATTTTTCTTCCACGGCCTTCTACTTTCTCTCTGAACGAATCACACATTCTTCCTTCAAACCCTAAACCCATCGTTTGTTCATCCATGGAATTTGTAAAAGAACACAACTGTCTCCCATACACTCTGAAACATGCTGAACTCCAACCGTTCCATACAATGATGGATTTCCTCAGGCACTCCCATATTCATTATGCCCTAACCATAAACCCTACTATATACATCTCCCATATTGAACAGTTTTGGAATCATGCTTCTGTTCAAACCATCAATGGAGTGCCTACTCTCATATCCAAGATTGATGGAACTGTCATCAATATCACTGAGGAATCCATCAGACATCACTTGCATCTTTAAGATGCCTCAGGTATGACCGACCTATCCCTTGAAGCTTTACATTTTGGTCTTCAAAACATTGGTTATAGGGGTCCTGCTGATTCTTTTACTTTTCTTAAGGCACATTTCTCTCCTAAATGGGAATACCTTGTGCACATTAGTCAGCAATGTTTAACCCCCAAAAGAACTGGTTGGTCTGAGTTTTCTTCAAATATTGCCACTGCCTTAGTGTGCTTTTCTACTGGCCAACAGTTCAATTTTTCAAACATGATTTTTCAGGGGATGTTAAGGCATCATTCCCTAAAGAATGGGAAATTTTTAATGTATCCTAGGTTTTTGGCAGAAATAATTGCACACACCTGCACCACTCCACATTTACATAAACGGATACATGTTTCCCATAGGCACTCATTGTCTTCAATCAAAAGGCTGATAAAGCCAAGTGCCAATTTTGTCAGTGTAGATGTTCCATTGCCCTCTGCAATGATGAACATCATTTCAGGAAACAGAGGAGAGGGTCTTGAGCAGGCTCAGCCTAACATCACTGCTTCACCCCCAAGACCCCAACCCACTCCTCATGATACACAAACTCCCTCTGATCCTTTTGTACAGCCAACACGCCCTCTCAGATACCTATACAAAAGAAAAAGGGGACCAGGAGCTCCTTCCTCCTCCTCCCATCAGCAAGAGCCATATATCCCTGTGCAGGAAGATACTCCTGCACAGAATATCCAAAGGGAACCAGTTGAGGACACTCCCATCCTCTCTCAGGAGGTGAACATCTCTTCAGAGATGATTCATATGGGTTCTGTGGCTGACACTACTGATGTCTCTGCAAAAGAGGCACAGGACAGTGCCAACATAGCTAAGACCACGCCCATGGCAACAGCAAGTGTGCAAACACAAGCTGGAAGTCCCCAGAACCAAGAAAAGAGGGGCCCAGAAGTTTCTACTTCTGGTTTCAATGTCAGTGATAGATCACAAGCACCTCAGGTGTTCTCTGATCTTGAGGCTAGTCTGCAACAATTGCTTTTAACGGATCCCAGGCTCAAACCTGTTGTATCCATGTTGGACTATCAAATGTCCATCATTGCTTCACAGGGAGCCCAAATTTTTGCTCTCAAGCTGGCAGAGGCTGCTCAGCATAAGAGAATAGATTATCTTCATAGAGGCTTCACTCTCTGTGGAAATAAAATTGTGAAATTAGAGCAGATGATTCAAACCCAAGGGGCAAAGGTTGTAGGTCCTTCTGACCAAACCAATGCTTCCAAAAAGGGGGAGAATCAGGAGGTCCCTACATCAGTCCAAGCAGCTCCAAAAACAACAACAGTCCAAGCAGCACCAACAGTCCCAGTTTCTAGGCTAGCAGTCCCAACAACTTCTCAAGCTGTTAGCCTAGAAACTCAAGCTGCTCCTTCAAAAGTCACTGGAGTTGTGATCAGAGAAGGAATTCAAGCTCCAACAAGCACAGTCCAAGCTACAACATCTGCTACAAAAGACAAAGGCAAGGGCATTCTCATAGAGTCTCCAAAGCATAAATTTTCTTCAAAAGAAGCCCAAATTGCCTTTGATGCTGAAGTTGCAAGAAAAATAGCAGAAGAACAAGACAAAGAATTAGAGCAGCAAGCCCAAACCCCAATGGATGATGATGAAACTTTAGGTGATTACTTAAAGGGGTTTGTGGTTAAGCAAGGAGCTAGGAAGAGAAAGATGCCAACAGGGCACTCCAAGGCTGAGCATAGAAGATTTCTTATCAATTTTGCCTTTGCAGCTGGTATTCCGAAGAAAATGGCTCAGTCCATGGCTACTGAAAGGCTGCAGGAGATTCATGATAAGGAGATGGACAAAAGACAGAGAACAAAAGTCTCTCCAGAAGCTCAACCATCCCAAGAAGTCCAATCATCTACCCAATCAGTCCAAGCTGAAGCTGGTGCCAGTGCACCTGTTCCCACTGATCAAGCTGCTCTCTCTATTCCTTCATCAGTTAAAAGGGTGCTCTTTGAGCAACTACTACAAAAGGCTATGGAGATAGAGAAGCTGATTGATCAGCATCATTTTACAAAACCTCAAATCAACTACTGGTTGGCTAAGTCACTGGATGACCGTGACTTGAGAATAAAGTTTGTGATCAGAAGAGAGTCTGGACCTTAAGAGGAGTATGATACTTTTTGGCAGATAGTACAGAAGCTGACCAGAGAAGAATTAATAAAGATGTACCATATAGGGTCAGTTAAACAAGTAAGGTCTGCTCTTCCACAGGTCAAGCAGCTCATTAAAGATCTAAGTACAGTGGTTGATCCTGATTTTGCAAGACAAGAGATAGAAGATGCTGAAAAGAAAGGGAAAAAGATCAAGCAGATTGATCTGTTTGTCAAGTCAAAGACATTCAGAATCAAATTCACAGATGGGACTGGTATCTTCTTAAATTTTGAGTTTTATAATTTTTCAAAAGATATGCTACTGCAAATTAAGTCAGCTAGAATATCTTGTGATAGAGATGAGTTGAAGAAAGAATTTTTGAAGGCTATAGGTCATAAACTTACACAGTTGTGAGTTTTTGAAAGCCTTGGTTTGTAAATAACAGTTTACTTACTTATTTCCATTTTTGTATAGAACTTAAAGTCTTGTAAAGAATTTAAGTTAGGGGGAGATTGTTGGGAAATAGTTTAAGTACATTCAAGCTGTTAGTTAGACTTCTCAGACTGTTAGTAGATTTTTCATGTAAATACAAAGTTCATGCTGCTAGTTGAAGAAACTCGAGCTGCCAGTGTAAAAGTTCAAGCTGCCAGAGTAAAACAACTCAAGCTGCTCAGTTCATGCTGTCAAGAGATTCAAGCTGCTCAACAGTTTCATAAACAGAAAGTGCTGATTTTCAGGAAAGATATCTACACGAAGATTCCAACATATTTACTTTCAGAGAAGTCATAGTCCTTCAAGGAAACAAGTCCAAAAAGCAATATAAATAGACAGAATATTGTATAGAAGTCAATAGAAGTTTTCTGCGTATTTTGAGTCTGTAATTGCTTTATTGTTTAAGTTTTCATAAGCCTCTAAGGTTGTAAAACCCTAAGAACAGTCTGTGTTCTTCGTCTAATCAAAATAGATTAGAGGTGATTGTAATCATTGAATTCAGCAATACAAATAGTCTTGATTACTTCTTATGTTTTATGCTTCATTGGTTCTGAAAGTTTTTGTTAAAATAATTAAGTGTTATTCCGCAAACTTCTTAATTAAACATTGATTCAAAGCAAGATTATTTATTTATACTCTGATAAATTTCAAATCAGTTAATCTTGGTTATTCATATTTTAGATTCTGTCAAGTAATAAGTATCGTGTTGGTCTCCGTGTTTCGTGTGTGTGTGATCAATCCGTTAAACCCCTAACGAGGATTCCGCACTCGCTGGACGATGTCGCATCAAGATTCGATCCGTAGGTAGGTGACCTTACAAGTGGTATCAGAGTCATAAGAGTGGTGTTCATCTAACAACATTCTTGGTTTCTTGACGTTTGTGAGGGAAAAATCACATTTTTTCATAGTTTTTCAAGTTAAACAAGCAAAGTCACGGAGAAAAATTCTTATTGGTTCACTTTTTCAGTCGAAATCATTGTTTTTAACCTTAAAAACATTGGTTTAATCTGAAAAGTTGAAAAAATTGAATTTTTGGCCGTTTCTCGAACTTGCGGCGCTCGAACATAGGAGGTATTAGGGTTCACTCGAACTTTTCAGAAATACGCTCCTCTCGAACTTAATTTAGGGCTTCATTCGAATTTGGCAGAATTTCGAACATGCTATCATCTTATTTGTCAGATATCGAACTTGTCAGAAAATTAAGTACTATTCGAACTTGTCAGTGGTTCGAACTTGTCAGCCATTCGAACTTATCAGTCAGTCGAACTTGTTGATTTCGAACTTATCCAAATTCGAATTTAATTTCAAACGAATTTAATATTAAATTAATTCGAACGTACCTAAGTTCGAAGGAGTTTATCTTCAATTAATTTTAATTTAAATTATTTAAGTTCGAAAACAAAAAGTTTGGACGGGATGTCAAGTTTCAAAAAATTCATTGAAATGGATCATGAGGTTGAAAAGGCAAATTATCCGCCAAAACTGATGAAGTTGGAAGACTACTAATGGTGGAAGGATAGGTTCGCTGATTTTGCTCGTTTCAACGATATGCACATGTGGATTTGTATCGATGAGCGATATGTTCCACCTACGCAAGAGTTCGAAGGTCGTCAAAGAGTTTTAACATATCAGAAAATGAAAGATGATGATAAGAAACTTTATGAGGCCGAGAACAGAGCGTTCTTCATTATTCGTATGGCGTTACCTCAGGAAATTCTACACACCTTAAGGAATCATCGAACTTCTAAAGAGCTATGGGATGCTCTCGAGAAGTGGCGTGAGGGAAATCCGAGGGTTCGCAAGGGAAGCACCGAGATGCTGAAACAACACCTCACCATTTTCAAAGTATTGAAAACTGAAAAGCTGGATGAGACTATTACAAGATTCTATCATCTGCTAACAGAGCTGGATAATCACGATGTTGATTATCGAGAGACTGAGAAGATAGAGAAGCTTGTTGATGCTTTACCTGCGAAGTGGGAAATGTACACTGCGTTGATCAAGCATGATGGAGAAAAATTTGGGACTCTCACTCTAGAAGGAGTTATAGGAACGCTGAGGGCTTACAACCTTCAGTTACAAAAGAAGGAACGGGAATACGATCAAGTCCAAGATCCAGAAATGCATTTTGGAAAGACAAAACCATCAATCGCGAGTGAACTGAAGTCAGGAACAACATTTTACTCGGGAGCAGAGCCCATCCCATTTGAGTCAGACGAAACTGGTAGTCGGGCTTTCTTAGGGTATTCTAAACTGGAAGAAAACCGACTGATTCCGCATCCACTTCTCAACACTACACAAAGATGCCTATGAGTGCACAATCGGCTGAAGATCATCTGAATCTTTTTGCTTCGTTTGTTGCAGCATACGGAAATTGTGTCCAGGGGAAGATAAACGATCCTGCGCTATGGAATGAAGACTAAGATCAGGTGGATCCTGATGACTTGGAGGAGATGGACCTGCAATGAGAATTGGCCATGGTGACTCAGAGGGTCAAACGGTTCATGAAGAGGACTGGGAAAAATCTGAACGTTAGGAACAGCAAGGTCGGATTTGAAAAATCAAAATTTAAGGGTTACAATTGTCAAGGATTGGGACACTTTGAAAGAGAGTGTCAAAGACCTAAAGTAGAGAACAATCAGAATCAGAACCAAGGGAGATATCAATCTGGTGGTTCTGGGAATCAAGCTGCCATCGCTGGTCTGTTAACTAATGTGACATCTAACAGACAACTCAATGGAACCTATGATTGGAGTACTCATCTGGAGTCGAATGCTAGAGCATTTATGCCTGAAGTGACAAAGACTGGGGATGAAAGAGCAGAAGAAGTGAGAGAGGACACCAAGCAAAATGATAAATGTGAAGTCAAAGAATCAGACCATTCTGGAGTTTGCTACACAATTGGCTAACGTGGAATCGGATCACAAAAGGGTAATTCTAAACTTTTCTACATTTCATGACTTATGTGTTTTATGTGCTACTTCAAATGATAGGGTAAACTTAGTTCTAGAAACGCATGACAACTTAACTGCTCATATCAAATCACTAGAATCAGATAATGCTAGTCTCTTAGGTATTAAGGAAGATCTTAGGAATAAGCTAAAAGCAGATGCTCAAGATGCCACAGTCCTAAAAGACAAATTAAGTGAACAACGTGTCAGGATAGAACTTATGTATGAGCATGTTGAGGCTTTAACAAAAGAACTTACCATTAAGAAGGTTGGGCTAGCAGAATCAAGGGTCAAAGTTGCTGAGGTAAACAGTAAGCTTGAAAAGTTTAGGAACTCGTCTCTAAACCTAGGGAAGATCTTAGAAGCTCAACGGCAGTCTAAGAAACCAGTAGGATTAGGTTATCAAGAGAGTCCTCCACCTTTCAACAATAATTATGTGCCTCAACCTCAGGATAAAACTGATGAACCAGTAGAGTCAGAGGTAGCAACTGAAACTGAATCTGATAAGGACAAATCAACTAAGGTGTCTACTACTAACTCTAAGATTAAGAAGGTCAAGTTTGTGCAGTCTTCTAATGACCAAATACTAGGAGAAGCTAAGCCTGAAGTTGATAATCATCAAGAGGAAGTAGTCACGATAGTTGAAAAGAAAGAAAATGACACCAGTGAGACACCAAAATCAAAGGGCACTTATATGAAGTCGATTGATAAGATGTCATGCTTTAGATGTCATGCGAAGGGTCATGTTGCGTCTAGCTGTGCGTATAAGATAGTAGAGTCTACACCCTCTAAACAAGAGTCTAGACCTGCTGTAGGAAAGCAAGAACAACCAATACCAGTATCTAGTGTTGCTAGCACAAGTGGTTCTCAAAACACTGAGAAGACTGTGAATGCAACACCTAGGATAGCTGTTAAACAAATAACTGTGTCGGTCAGACAACAAGAAGTGGTTAGGACTAATTCGCCAAATAGAGTCCCAAACCAGAATAGGTCAGAACCACAACAAGCTTATAGGAGTACAACACCTAGAAGGACTTACACTCCAGTTAGGTCTCAATCTCCTCAAAGACAACAGACACCAGGTAGAGCCCACGGATATCAATCTGAAATGCCTTATAATAGAAACTATTCAAGGGCTCAACAGCAAATGCCAACCCAATGGCCTAGAGTGAATCTAAATCACTCAGCTCCACAACAGGTTCTCGATCAAAAACCCAAGTCACCTGAAGGAGATATGGGTATTTGAAGGAGTTCACGTATGTGGATGAGAGTGGTATTACCAAGTCAGTCATGGCTTCGGTTCCCCGTGATAACTATCTTTTTTTCTTTCATGCGCAGGAGCTAACTACAGGTCTAAACAACAAGTGGTTCGCGACAGTGGTTGCTCTCGGCACATGACTCGGGAAAGGAGTCTACTCACAGACTTCAAGGGAGGGAACAAGGGTATTGTATCATTCGCTGAGAACAAGGGAGGATATATCACTGGAACTGGAGTGATCACTAATGGGACTATCACAGTTGATCAAGTTTACCATGTTGATAAACTTGATCATAATCTCAATAGTGTGTCTCAGATTTGTGATAAGAAGAATTTAGTAATTTTTACTGAAACTGAGGCGTTAGTGCTGAAACCGGGATTTAAAGTACCTGAAGAGTGGATAATGATGAGAGCCCTAAGGAATAATGATTTGTTCATGATGGACATGAACATATCAGATTCGTCGATGGGAAGAATCTGTCTTCTATCCAAAGCTTTAGAGTCCGAATCCATTCTATGGCACAGACGTATGGCACACTTGCACCTAAGGAAAATGAAATACATCACTAAACATGGTTTGGTGCAAGGTGTCCCACTGAAGAGTTTTCAGTTCGATGACAAGTGTGTACCGTGCAAGAAAGGCAAACAACACAAGAAATCACACAAGTGAAAGACTCAGAACTCGATAGCTTCCACCTTCGATTTGCTGCATATGGATCTCTTCGGTCCTATCAACAAAAGGAGCATAGGTGGTAGTTGGTATTTTTTACTTATCACTGGTGATTACTCACGTTTTAATGGGTTTTCTTTTTTGGTACAAAGGACGAAACAGCTGGAAAGTTGCCTATCCAAAGGCATAGTAAATCAATTTAGTGATAATGGAACTGAATTTAAAAACACCGTAAGTGGTGTATATTGTCTATCCAAAGGCATAGTAAATCAATTTAGTGCACCATATGAGCCACAACAAAATGGGGTGGCAGAACGTAAGAACAGGACTTTGATTGAGGCTGCAAGGACCATGCTCTCAGATTCAAAGCTTCCTACCATGTTTTGGGGGGGGGGGGGGCAGTGAATACGACATCTCACATTTTAAACCGGGTCCTTACTGTCAAACCACTAAAGAAAACCTGTTATGAAGTTCTGAATAAAAGACCACCTAATTTAACAGGCTTTGAACCGTTTCGGGTACCGTCAACCTAAGTTTGGTGAAAAGGCTGACGAAGGATACTTCCTAGGTTATGTCCCTAACTAACCAAACCAAAAGGGTTTTTAAGAAAACAAATGGTACGGTAGAGATTGTGTTTAACATTGACGTAATAAGTTATTCACCATGAACCCCAAACTGGTCCAAAATGGTTATTTTATTATGACTCATTGTTTGAATCATTTAACATACCTTTTAGTGGAAATGCAGGTATAGTGGAAAATGACTTCTCGTTATTAAACCTGAATGACGACTATCAAGGTTTTCCAAATTCGAGCATTCCATCAACTTCTGAGCCTACAACGACAAAAGATGGGTCTCCAACATAGAATGAACCTAAATTACGTACAAACGAGAATCAGACAAATACTTCTAACTCAGAGGACAGTGATCATGAGGAAGAGAATGTACAGTCTGAGGTCGTACCCCCGGTAGGTGAAATAGGATCAAACATAGGAGAGAATCTTCAAGTCGATGAGATTGAGACATCGAGGATGAACAAAGAATATTAGATTGGAGTATCATAGGGAATCCGAATATCGGTGTGAGAACTAGCGGTAGTGTGAAAAATAACATGGTGACGTTATCGATGATCAACGACTCTGAGGCATATCACACATGTTAATACTCATGTTTTATCTCACAAGTAGAGCCGAAGAATGTGCAAGTGGCACTGAAAGAGAACTCTTGGGTTGAAGCCATGTAAGAAGAGCTGTCACAGTTCAGAAAACTTGAAGTGTGGGAGTTAGTGCGGTTACCTCGAGGAGAAGTTACAATATGGACCAAATGGGTCTTTAAGTGTAAAAGAGATGATCGGGGTATTGTTACTCGCAACAAGGAAAGACTGGTGGTGAAAGGATTCAACCAACAAGAGGGAATTCATTACAACGAAGTGTTTGCACCAGTGGCAAGGCTCGAGGCAATTCGTCTGTTTCTGGCCTTCGCGTCCTTCAAAGGGTTTAAGGTATATCAACTTGACGTAAAGAGTGCATTCTTGTACGGCAAGGTGAAGGAACTGGTTTATGTTGAACAACCGCCTGGGTTTACTGATCCAAAGTATCCCGACAGAGTATATCGACTCGATAAGGCTCTGTATGGATTGCATCAGGCACCAAGGGCATGGTATTAGACGCTGTCAACTCATCTTTTGGACAACGGGTTTGAAAGAGGGAGAATTGATAGTACATTGATCGTGAAGAGAAAAGGAAACAACTTTATCTTGGTACAAGTGTACGTGGATGACATCATTTTCGGGTCGTCAAACGAACAGATGTGCAAAGACTTTGAAAAGGTCATGAAGTCAAAGTTTGAGATGAGTGTTATGGGAGAGCTGAACTTCTTTCTGGGTTTGCAAGTTGAACCAAGGAAAGAGGTCATGTTTATCCATCAGACGAAGTATGTGTACGACATTCTGGAGCGCTTCGAGATGGAAGGAACAAAGCTGACAGCTCACTTCAGTATTCCGATTCAAGTGAATCACAATCTCGGACCGGGTATAGAAAGTGATACTGATGTGGATCAGACTCTATATCGTGCCATGATCGGGTCACTCATGTATTTAATTGCTTCTAAACCTGATATTATGTTTGTTGTGTGTATTTGTGCTAGGTTCCAAGCTAATCCGAAAGAAATGCGTATGAAAGCCGTGAAGCGGATTCTACGAAACCTGAATTCGAAACCGAAGCTGGGACTTTGGTATCATGCTGATGGTGATTTGGAACTAGAGGCATACATGGATTCTGATTATGGTGGATGCAGCTTGATCCGGAAATCAACAACTGGAGGTTGTCAGTTCCTTTGAGGGAGGCTCGTATCCTGGCAATGCAAGAAAGCAATTGTAGTAGTTCCAGCACCGATGACTTTTAAACCCATCTTTAAATGTTTTCATTTCAGTCTATTACTATTGCCCAACTATGGAGATAGATTCAGCTACATTTGTTAAGAGGCGTAAGGTTTGTCAACTACATGGCAACCTCATACATGCTCCAGCCGTGGACTCCCTACCCATTTCAAAAGCCGAGCTTACTTTCCGGAACTTCTTACTTGGGATGTACTCCGTCTTTTTCTTTTGGTGCACAAGGGCTAAGATGATTCTTTTATTATTAGTCGTGTCAATGTGCGAGGCTGAATATGTAGCTGCTGGTAGTTGCTGTTCACAGGTTTTGTGGATACAACAACAATTGCGGGATTATGGTTTGACTTACACTCATACTCCCACTAGGATAGATAATCAGTCTACGATTTCTATAACTAATCATCCAGTTAAACACAGTAAAACAAATCACATAAATGTAAGACATCATTTCATACGTGACTGTGCTGAAAAGAATTTGATAAAACTGGTAAAAGTTGCAACGGAAGACAATAATGCAGACTAATTCACTAAAGCTTTTGATAAGTCACGCTTTGAGTTGTTGGTTTAACTAAATGGTATGCGTAATCCAGAGTAACTTGACCTTAGAAGATTTTCTTTCCGTTTATAGTAAGTTAGTAGCTTAGAAGATTTTCTTTCCTTTAATAGTAAATTAGTAGGTTAGTGTAGGTCCCGAGAGGTTCCCAAAGTATATAGTTATAAGCTGTAGAGGGGGGGTGAATACAGCAATTTAAAAACTAGACACTCTTTTCTCAATGTTTGTATGTATTATCAACAATTTGTTAATTACAAACAAGCTTGAATGCGGAATAGTTCAAGCTGAGATGACAGATACAACAGTATGCTTACTAGTCTAAGACAGACTCAAACTAGTATACAATGAATACACTCACTAAGAAGCACTCACTGTGTTTACAAGACTCAGAGGGACAGCTTATGTAGGACAGCTTAGACACAAAGAAACTGTATTACACAAGCAGGCTTGCATGCATGAAAACACACTTGCACGTTCACTCTTGGGTTTCAGCACTTAGCTTTCTTCACACTTCTTTCTGACCTTAGAAGCTTCCTTTTATACTCACTTAGAGGATCTAAGAGAAACATCTTCATTGGACGGAATGAAAAAGGAGAAGTCTTGTTGAAAAAGACAACATAACCTTTTCTGCACTTTTCTGAAAAGCAGACTTGTCTTCACATGTGCAGAACTTTTGTCTTTTTACTTTGTCTACTGTTGCATTGCCTTTAACTAATTTAGGAATGTCAACTTTGCGTCTTTCTTCCTTGTAAAGGCCTATTTTGATATAAGAAAAAGGTCTGTCACCCTTTTTCAAATAACCTTTTGTCTTCATGTTACAGAACAGCGTGGGCAGGCTGAGCAGTTCTGTTTTCCACTTTGTCTTCGACTTTGTAAACTGATCTTGTAGTCAAAAACAATACATGATGACTTGGAAACATATTCCATAAAGTGTTTAGCCTGTTCACAAAGAACATGTTCTGTTCACAAAGAACAGAACACTTTAAAATTGCCCAAGCTGCTCAACAGTGTAGAGCAGCGTAGACAGTTTATGTCCAGCCTGTTCAGCAGATAGAGCAGCTTGGACAAACTGTCTTAGTTGCAACACATGCAACATATAGAACAGCTTTAGACTGATATTGCAAATCATTTTCAGGTTTCAATAAGGCATGTAACAGGCCTTAAATTCAACCTTCAAATGCATCAACAGGTTTGATTATAAATCTCCCCCTCAGATGTAGAACAGGTTTGACTCAGGCCTTTTTTGTGCCTAACAGTTAGTTTATTAGCTTATCTTAAAAATGAAAAACAAAAGAAAAAAGAGAGAAAATCATAAAAAATTTCAAAAAAAAGAGAATATTGAAAAATGAGTTATGTCTTAGAATCATAGGTTCAAAGTGACGAAAATTAGCACAGTCTAAACAAACTCCAAGTATTAAGCTTTCACACATAATGCACCATAATTCTAAGTGATATACACTTTCTTGTCAGATGTGTTGGTAGGCATAATACACAAAGGAAATCCTAACAGCTAATAAAATAATCAAGAAAATGTCATATGTGTAACTAACATAGATGTATGACCAAATGGTCTTAATTTCTATGTTAGAGACATACAGACAATGATTGAAAATGAGGCATGCAAATTTTCTGGGGGATGTATAGCAACATCGAGGTAGATGACCAATTGGTTCAAGACATTTTGGAAACACCAGCTGAGGTAGATGACATTTTCAAGGAAATAGATGAATATCAACCTCCTGTTGCCGAGTCTGTAGGCACAGAAGGTCATGCTGAAAGAGAAGAAGCTGGGGAACAGGCTGAGGGTCAAGTCGAGACCGCCTCTGAGTCTGAATCCGAATCTAGTTCTGAGGAGATAGAGGCTGAAGATCCGGCTGTTACCATCGGCAGATATGGATCTAGAGTGGTTGTTAGCCGAAGGAGGATGACAAGGCCAGTAATTTGGGATGAACAGGCCGAAGACTCTGATTTTGATTTAGAAGAAGAAGCACCAGTTGCCCCTAGGCATAGAGCAAAAACGCATCGCTTCATGCAGGGAGCTTCATCTAATTCTGCTATTCCATCTGAGTCAACTGCCGCTCCATCCACATCAACCGCCGCTCCATCAACATCCGCCTCCATTCCATCCACCTCGAGTCCATTCATTGAAAGTCAGCGGTTTACAAATTTGAAGAGCAAAGTGGACTTCCAAACAGTCAAAATATTCCAACTCTCTCATGCAGTAAATGAGTTACAACAGCATAACACGCCTTTGGATCAAGAGAATGCCAAGTTACAGACAATTGTGGCAGATCAACAAGTAGAGCTGAGGACTCAACAAGCCCAAATTCTGACCCTACAAACCTTAATTGAGCAAATAATGAAAGATCTCCAAGATCAAGGGGAGAGCAGCTGTAGAGGAGATGAGCTCAGGAGAGTTCAAAGAGATGATGAAGAAGGTGATGATCCAAGCACGCAGAAAGAAAGTGAGCTAGCAGATCTTTCTCAAAAGACTACTCAGCAAGCAAATGTTCAGGGGGAGCCTGATTATTCGAGTATGGCAGGTATGGAAGCTCAAGAGAAAGGAAAGGCTCCTAAAGCCTCAGAGGCTTTTGAAGAAGAGATGATAGGGGCTCCGATAGATCTAGATGATGATAATGAGTATGGATTTGATCAGGAGGAACTGGATGAAGGAGAGTTCATACCAGAGGATGTTCCAGATTGGAAATCCGATGATGAAGTAGTGGAACATGAAGATGACAATGTTGATGAGGTCTTGATCCCAAAGCAATCTGTTACTGAGCAATATATGAATAATGATGAGAATGTGATAGACATAGATGTGCTTAACTCAACATTTAATAAAGAATCAGAATCTGATACAGCTAACAGGGAACAGTCTAAAGAAGAGAAGAAGAGATTATGGTTTAAGAAAGAAGAGAAGAAGATTGACTTGGCAGTAAAGATGAAAATGAGGCTGCCAAATTCCGGGAAAGTTATCAGGCGGAATTCTAAGATGTATCTATAACAGAGAACTACAACTATTTATTCTGAAAAGAAGAGATGGCCTACAGTATTTGAGAAGAACGCCCCCAAAATGTGAAGTGAAAGAGTTAGCCTGGAAAGAACTGATCAACCTAGGAGATGACCCTTATGCTGAAGTTGTTGCTAAAATTATAAGAAAGGAGGGTCGAACTGGAAGGTTTGAAAGGCTTAAGCCAAGATCGGGTAAGAGAGTGGAAGATGAAACAAGAATAGATCCTCTCACTAAGAAACCATGGGCTGAGATGGTTTACAAACCGGTCAGATGCTTAAAGAAGGTTCCGTTAAAGACAACGCCACAGAATGTTTTGAAGAATATGAAGTGGTGGTATGTCGATAATGAAACAGCTGAAGCCATAATGGAGGATGAAGATGAAAAGGTCATTTTGAAGGTATACGATCCGTTGCACCTTGTCAACCTATCCAAGGATGACCTGCAAAAGCTTCATGATCAGCCAATTTTCTTTCATGAAGGCTGGAGATCTGAAGGCAGGAAGTTCCAGAAAGTTGTGAACGTTTATATAGAGCAGCGATTGTATACAGGAAGCATTTTGAATAGGATTAGTACTTAGACAAATTTATTATCTAGTTAGAAGCTATAGTCAAGGGAGAGTCTGTTAGTGCATCCTGTCTGACGATAGCAGTCTAAGTGTAGATAATCTTTGCTAATAGTTCAGGCCTTCGTAATTGCACGTTAATACATATGTTTGATATTGGTTGTATATATGTTTGTTCTTGTTTATGATTGATGTTTAATTATGTTCAAAGATAAATTCAAACAGAAGTTCTAGAACAAGTTCAAGGACAAGTTCTAGATTAAGTTCAAAGCCTGGTTCGAACTTGTTGTTGGACAAGTTCGTGGGCTTGGGCATTCACGAACTTGTCTGGGCCAAGTTCAAATATAAGGCTTATAATTAAGGGTTAATTAGTTTTGATTAACAATCTTTGTAAAGTTTAGCGTCTCAAGGCGATTACGAACTTGTGAGCGATTAGCAGAGAGTTCTTGGAGAGATTCACGTGTCGGGACGTTCGTCGTTACGTCTATCATCGTGTTGGTCTCCGTGTTTCGTGTGTGTGTGATCAATCCGTTAAACCCCTAACGAGGATTCCGCACTCGTTGGACGGTGTCCCGTCAAGTTTCGATCCGTAGGTAGGTGACCTTACAACTCCCGTTTTACAGATTGCCTAAAGGAGTTAGCAAGTCTAAAGGCAATGAGGTGTTTGAGACCAACCTTGTGCAAGCCTGATGCTCTTTGGAAGCACTTTTTGTTTGTAAGGGTATCTACAAAAAATACCCCTAGCTCAGGTTCTTCAATCAGCTTATCTTTCTCATGTTCTACTCCCTTGGACAGGCTGTGGTCTACTCCTTTGATTTCCACGGCTATATCACCTTGTTCAATCATTATCAGGAGTTCCTCCAGCTCTGTATCCTTTCTCCTTCTCTTGGTCTTTATCTTTGGTGTAACTACTGAGGTACCCTTGATTTGTTCTTTTGTGATCAGGCCAAGATCCTTCACTCTTTCCATTAACTTTTTGACATATGCCCTGATAGTCATAGCAGTTTCAGATTTAGACTGGCTCAGGGCAACTACCAACTCCACCCATTCTTTGAATCCCTTTTGTGCAACATCAGTGTGTTCATATGCCTCCAGTTCGGGACCTTCAGCACCCATTCTGGTTATCTGTAACTTCAACTGTTTGCCTTTTCTTGAAATGAGAACAACTTTGACAATTGGTTCCCTGGCAAGTCTTTTGTCTTCAATATCAAAGAACTTTTTCCTTGCCAGGTTGTCAAAGTGAATCTGGGCTCTTGCAGAGGAGGATGCTTGCTTGGACTTGGTCACTGAGACCTGAGCACCCTGTTCCTTTTCACCTTCCTTTTCAACCACTGACTCTCTAGCAGCCTATTGCAATTTTCTTTGGACATCAAAAGAAGGGATTTTAATTTTTCTTGCCTCCTTCAACACAAAGGTTCTTGCAGCTTTGGCAGAGGTTTCTTCTTTCTTTAGTTTTTCAAGGGCTTGGAGCTTTCATCTTTGTATTCATAATACTTCTCCATAGAGACACCCATTTCTTTAGCTCTGGCCTTGTCACACTTCAGTTGTGCAGCTTTTAGATAGTCAGGGTCTACAGAAGCTTTCTTCTTTCCTTTAGCTGTTGTAGTTGAAACAGCTTCAGGATCCTCTTCCTCTTCTTCTTCTTCTTGTGCCAATATCAGATGTCTCCTTCTGCTTGTCCTGTCCCCAGGAATGGATTCCTCCCCCTTAGATTGTGCACGGTTTGGAGATCCAGCCTCAGTAGGCTGAGCAACTTTAGTTTGATGGGAGACATCCTCAGTGGGACCTGTAGGACCTATTTGTGATACACCTGCTGCTTGACCAACAGATGTTGATTTCTCCTTAGAAGGAGAAAAAGATTTCTCCCCCTTAGACTTGGTCTTTGAGGCAGATAACTTCTCCCCCTTTGAAGGAGATGGCACATAGCCTTCAACATGTGGTCGGCCTGGAGAAACAAATTCAGCAGGCATAGCAGCAGTTTTGGCAGCAGGTTTAGGGCCAGCCAGGCTATGCACTAAGAAAGCCAGGTTGTCCTTAACCTCTGCAAGCTGGGTAAGGCAGGTCTGAAGAGAGGTTGATTGAGGAGCAGCAATGGAGGACAGCTTAGATAGATTTTCCCTATCAGAAGCTGTGAACAACAAACTTTGAAGCTGTACTAGATGTAGTTCAAGAGAGTCTTGCACTTCATCAAGGTTTGATGACACAAAATTGGACAGAGAGACTATGAGATTATTTAAGCTGGCCAATGTAGAAGGAAGGGTAGTGGTGCAAGTCTTTAGGAGAGTGGACAACTGTTGGGAGACAGCTGCCATGGAGGACACAGAGTCCCGTTGAGTGGAAACGATAGTGGAGAGTGTAGTGGAGAAAGTTTGCAGCTGTGCAGTGAGTGCAAGCAGCTGTGAGGACTGATCAGCTTGAGGAGGGGTTGGAAAGGAATTCTTGAACATATCAAAGAATCATTTTAGCTGTGCAGACACAGAGTCTGTGATGATGGATGATAGAGAGGTCATGGAGTTTTCCGAAGAACCAACTTTGTTTGTCAGCAATGACAGCTGATCCTTCAAATGAAGATCTTTGGGGGATGGAGGTGTATGGGTGGACTGTTTTGATTGTGTGGATGGTGAAGAATGAGAATGAAATGAGGATGAGGCAGGTGTTTGAGGATGTGTTAGGGAAGGTAGAGATACTTTGGAGAGAAGTTCCATAGCCTGGGCATAAGTAAGATGGCCCAGCTTGGAAGGGTCAATGGATCCTTCAGTAGTGGCTGTATCTGCTTCATCTGGAGAAGGGGTAGGAGTTGGTGGCCTTTCAGATGCTGCTTGTTTTGCAACATCTTCATCAAAGCCTGGGGTGGTTCCTTCAGCAGCACCTTGGTTTATAGGTGCCTCATCATGGGGAGATGGGATGTGTATTTTAACATCAGCAGTGGTGAAACCTGCTGATGGAATTTTCATTTGAGGTGCAGCCTCACTAGAGGGATGGTCTGTTCCCTGTGGTTCATCAGCTTAGGAGGTTGGTCCTTCAGCAGCTGTTGGGTGTACAGCAGCTGCATCACTAGGAGTAGAAGTTTGAGGCTGATCTACTGGATGGTCTAGTCCAGCAGGTTTGGCACCTCGTGCAGACTTAGGTTGGGTTAGAGAAGTATGAGGTGGAGACTATGTGGACTCAGTGTGGAGTGGAGTGAACTCCTGTCTTTCAATACCCTCAGCCAGTTGGGAGGCTGGGATAGTTAATGTGGTAGTCTCCATATGTACAACTGGTTCCTGTTGGGAGGAACCAGAGGGTCTAGGCTGACTCTGGGTGGACTCGGGTTGGAGTGAAGCCTGCTCGAATGATGTTGGACCTTCTCCTATAATAGGAAAGGCAACATTAGTTGCTTCTTAGTCAACTGACTCCTGTTGATAGGAGCCAGAAGGGCTACTTTGGGTAGGTGGTTTCTTCCTAGCTAATGATTTTATCCTAGAGTATTGTGACAGTGTGGGGGATTGAGGAGAAGTAGCAGGGAATTGTTTTTGGACTGGTGGTGAGACTGGGTCAGAAACCGGGGGTTAACCTGTTCCATAGTCTCAGGTGCCATAGAGGCACCAGCCACAAAGGCTTCAGGTTCAACAGATGAACCAGGGTGAGACTTCTGCTCCCCCTCAGCCACAAAGGCTGATGGGGGCAGACTTTAACTTAGCTATTTTAGCCTTCTTGCGAACAGGCTCAGCTTGATTTGATTCCAGGACCCTTTTGACAAATTTGGGCCTGGATTTGGATTTTCCTTTGTGAGCAATCACTGGATCTACCATCACACCAGAGGGTCCTTCCACCATGCCAAGCAAACTCCTCATAGGTGTAGAGAGAGGAGATTCATTGGTAAGAACAGGGGTGTAGAAAATTCTATTCCTAATTACTGCGAATGCAGCAGTAAGTAACATAGGCTGAGAGTTATAGAGATGCTCACCACAAACGTGCTTGAATATGAGGCACAGAAACCTTGGGTACTTAACAGCAGCTGCATGCATTTCCTGCTGCACCAGGTTCCTCAAATTCACAAAAATCCAACGAGCCATGTTCAGAGTAGTCCCATCTACAAGCTGTAGGATTATTAGGATTTCATTACGGCTAAGCTGGTAAAAAGAACCAACTTTGCTGCTGAAGCACATTACCAAAGAGGCAAATAGAAAGCTGTAGGCCGGTGAGAGATCCTTTCTAAATAGTGTGGCTCCAATTTTGGGTTCTGCTACACCACAGAAATGTAACAAATTTCCCATCTGATCATTCTTAGGCTGTGGGCTGGTCATATGTTTCAGCCACAAGAGGATGAAGAACTTCCCCGATGAGATTAGTAATTATCTCAATGGTCTGAGTCCCATTGAGAATGGTTCCCCTGATAATTTTGGTTGCTGGATCATATGCACAGGTGTACCAAAGTTCATACACCATCTCCTGGTACAGGACACCTGGAGATGTAGTCATGGCATAGTGTAGAGGGTGAACCTTCAGAAACTCAACCATGTTTTCATAACCTTTCCCTACATAGTTTTTGGGAATGGTTAGGTTTGCAATGTAGCTTGTGGGTTTCAGTGTTAGCATCGTGGTAATAGAAGGGTGTTTCTAAACATCCTTACCAACGAATACTGGAAGCAAAGTGTTGTTTTGGTGAGCCATGTTTAGAGTAGTAGAGAGATGAGTACTGGACACTTAGTCGATTTAGGGTTCTTTGGGTAGTTATGGTACCAGTAGAGGAAGAAGAATATGAAACAGTAGAGGAGGTATTTATAGGTATAGAATTTGAGTGGGTAGGAGAGAGAAAGGTTTGGACGGTTGGTTTGAAATGTTCTTTAATGGAAAACTGAACGGTTGTCTATGTCAGAACGGTTGTTAGACCACTTGAACCTTTATAATCACTAACACACATTACCCATAGATAATTAAGTTAAACAAATACAGAAATTAAGTAACTTAATTATGAAGAAAGGTAATTAAAACTGATATTCTAAACTGTTGGTCAAACCTGTGATGAGCAGGGTTCATCACAAACTATTCATTCCTCAAGCTGTTCATTTAACCTGTGCAGCTATGTAAGAACAGGTTATGTTCAACAGCTGATCAGGTTACAAGACAATGTCTTGTATGACAGATTTAGAGAGTGAGCAGGTTGGGGGTTTGATCAATAGAATAGGTTTGAAGTGAAAACTGATGTTTTTAAACCTGTTATACGCTCAAGCTATTCAAGTTTTCAGAAATTGGCTAAGTGTAGAACATGCATAGCCTGTTCTGTCTAAGCTGCTCTGCGAAACTTGAGCAGTTTGAGATATATGATGCCTTAGAGCATTAGGGACACTTAGTCACTTTTATTTAACATGTCCAGCTTGCTTACAAGATAATTAAACATGTTTCCATCAAGAGGCTTGGTGAAAATGTCTGCAAGCTGTTCATCTGTGGAAATAAAACTTATATCCACATTACCTTTCTGGATGTGCTCCCTGATAAAATGATGTCTGACTTCTATATGCTTTGTTCTGGAATGAATAAATGGTTTGTTGGAGATAGCTATAGCACTTGTATTATCACACAGAATAGGAGTCTTCCTATATAGAAGCCCATAGTCTTCAAGCTGTTGTTGCATCCATAGAATCTGCCCACAGCAGCTTCCAGCAGCAATATACTCAGCTTCCACTTGTTGTGCTTTTTCTGTCTAGCCTGCAGACTGCAAAATCAGAATCTGAATATCCTATTAGCTCAAGACTTGAGTCTTTGGGATACCAAAGACCCAAACTTGGTGTACCTTTAAGGTATCTGAAGATTCTTTTTACGGTAGCTAGATGTGATTCCTTAGGATCAGCTTGAAACCGAGCACATCAACAGGTAGCAAACATAATATCAGGTCTACTAGCATTTAAATATAGCAAGCTCCCAATCATGCCTCTGTAAGCTGTTACTAAAACAGCTTTGCCACTGGCATCAGCATCCGACTTTTCATTGGTTGCCATTGGGGTTTTGATAGGAGAATTATGATCAAATTTAAACTTTTTCAAAAGACCTGAAGTGTACTTTCTTTGATTTATGAAAATTCCATTTGAGGTTTGTTTAATCTGTAATTCCAGAAAGAAATTAAGTTCACCCATCATACTCATCTCATATTTGATTTCATGAGTAGTGAAAAATTCTTGCATAACTACTCATTAGTAGGACCAAATATTATGTCATCCACATAAATTTGAACAAGCATAATATCAGACATCACCTTCTTTATGAAAAATGTGGTATCCACTTTACATCTGAAATAACCATTGCTCATAAGGAATTCAGTTAGAGTGTCATACCAGGCTCTAGGGGCTTGTTTTTTACCATAGAGGGCTTTGTCCAACTTATTGACAAAACCTGGGTGATATTCATTTTAAAAACCTGGAGGTTGCTTGACATACACTTTTTCTTGAAGCTTTCCATTCAAAAATGCACTCTGTACATCCATTTGAAATACCTTCATACTCTTATGGGCAGCGTAGGCTAGAAACAAACGAATTGCCTCTAACCTGGCCACTGGAGCAAATGTTTCATCATAGTCAATGCCTTCTTCCTGTCTGTAGCCTGGAGTAAGCATTCTTGCCTTATTTCTAATAACATGACATTGCTCATCCATTTTGTTCCTGAAAACCTATTTGGTGCCAATTATTGTTTTTCCTTTAGGAGTAGGGACCAGCTTCCATACTTTGTTTCTCTCAAACTTATTTAGCTCTTCTTGCATGACAGTGATCCAATTGGCATCTTTCAGTGCTTCATCCACTTTCTTAGGCTCGATCAGGGACACAAAGCTAGCAAACATACAAAAGTTTCTTAAGCTGTCCCATCCTGTTTGCACCCCTTTGTAGATGTCACCTATTATTTGATCATTTGGGTGACACCTGATCCACTTAGGATCTAGCCTCAATGAAGATTCTCCTGAGTCATTTGCATCTTTAACAGATCCTATTGAGCAGCTTTCAAGATTTTCAGACACACTGTTATCTTGAGTCTGTTCACTTGTTGAACATGACTCTCCATTGTTGAACATATCTGTAGAGGATCTAGGAAAATCAGCATTTATTGGTTTAGGACTTGATGTTGTAATTATGTCAGTACACTTATTCGAGCAGGGTGTATCAACATAGTCATCATCATGTCCATTGTGGTTAACAGGTTCCACTCTGGGTGTAGTGGAAGCGTTTGAGTCCTTTTCTTCATTAATGGAATGCATGAGATCATCAAAGCTAAACTCTCCTGAAACTGATTCAGGAACAGCTTTGGTGGAAGCACTCCTGGATTCCAAAAAGCTGACATTGATAGATTCATCTATCACCTTTCTTTTGTAGCTGTATACACTGTAGGCTTTGGAGATAGCATAGTATCCAACAAACACACGTTCATCAGCTTTGGGTTCAAATTTTTCCAGCTGGTCCCTTTGATTCAGAATGAAGCAAGGACATCCAAACACATGGAAATAGCTAATGTTTGGCCTTCTGCCTTTTATTAACTCATAGGGAGTCTTGTTGAACCTTTTCACCACCAAGGATTTGTTTTGGGTGAAGCAGACAGTGTTGATAGCTTCGGCCCAGAATGATCAAGGTAAACCTGATGCACACAGCATGGTTCTAGCAGCTTCAATCAGAGTTCTGTTTCTCCTTTCAGCAACTCCTTTTTTTTGTGGAGTTCTTATAGCTGAAAAGTTTTGTGAAATCCCTCTTTCTTCACAGAAGTCTTCAAGAGTACTGTTTTCGAATTCAGTACCATGATCACTTCTAAGCTGCTTAACTTGAGCAGAGTTCAGCATCTCCATCTTTTTTATAAATATAATGATTTCTCTAGCAGCCTCTCCTTTGCTCTTCAGAAAGATCACCCTTGTAAATATGGAGAACTCATCAACCATTACTAGAGTGTATCTTCTACCTCTCCTAGACTTGGGACACTGACTTGTCCAAACAAGTCCATGTGGATTAAGAAGATAGGAGTATCAATAGAGAAATTATGATTAGATTTAAAAGATGTTTTTCTCCGCTTGCCTTTCTCACAAGCTGTGCAGAGTTTGTCCTCAACAAATGTTAGAGAAGGCAAACCTGTTACCAACTCTTTCTTATAGAGTTTGTTGATATTCTTGAAGTGCAGGTGTGATAGCCTTTTGTGCCATAACTAGTTCAGGTCTGCATTGCTTCTGGAGATAAAGCAGGTTTCAATTGTGGGATCAGCAGATTTCATGTCCACAACATACACACCTTTCTTCCGTTGTGTACACGACACAACTTTCCCTTGGGAATCAAATATGTAACCCAGGTGCTCATCAAAGTTAACCTTGTAACCATCATGACACAGTTGACTTATGCTTACAAGATTGTGTTTCAGCCCAGACACATAGGCTACTATTTTGAATATGCAGCACCAGCTTGAAGAGTTCCATATCCTTCTGTGGATCCCTGTACATTGTCACTAAAGGTGACTTTTTGCCCTTTTCAGGCGTGAGATCACTCAGTAGATCCTTACAACCTGTCATGTGCCCTGCAGCTGCTGTCTAAGTACCAAAGCTGGTATGGTTATTTGACCTGCAGAGTGTGATGGGAAAATATTAGTTATTTTAGGGAACTCATCATAGGGATGTGTTCTCCTACTTCATCAACATTTGATGATGGACCAGTGATATACACACTAATATTCCCTATTTGGATTATATCAGCTTCGATACTATCCTCATTGACCATATTACTTCCAACACTGCTTGTTTTTGCAATGTTGGAACTAGCAGAGTCAACAGGCCTCATGTCCTCAGTTTCTGTACAGTCTTTGGCCATATGTGTCTTCTTCCCACATTTATAACATTTTCTCTTTTTGGCCTTTTTGGAAGAAGTACTTCCAGAAACACATTCTGAATCATTTTTGTTGATCTTTTCAGCAGATTTAGCAAACTTATTACTATTTTTAGAAGAATCAACACTTTTGGTGGAAGGCACAATGGCAAAAACTTTCCCTGTATCCTTTTTCCACTTTTTAGGAGGACAGATATCAAATACAGGAAGTTTGATTAGCCTTTGACCTTCCACAGGTTTGGAAAACTTATTCCCAAATTTCTCAGGTTGAGCAATGGCTTTGCCTTTGCCGTTACTGAGATGTGATGGATGTTTCCTATCAACATAATCACTGCTTTTGGTTTTGAAAGACTTACCTTCATTTATAACCAATTTTCCACTATGATTTAAAAACTTATTCGAAATCACAGCAGATTTACTTTCAACATAAGACTTACCCCTGTTGAAAGCAGGATGCTTACCTTTTGAAAACATTTTCTCAAAATGATCAGCATCAAAGGGATTAACAGGTCTTTTACCATCAGCTTTAGACCCAGAGCCTGTCTTGTTAACAAGTTTGGTATCCAAAGCTGTAACTTGAGCTTGTTTTCCCTTTTTTTGCTTATGTGAACCAGCTGAGCACTTAGCATGCTGATTTGATGGAGAACACATTCCATCATCAGTTTTTGGAGCTTTTCCACACAAGCTGCCAGTGTTTTGAGGCCCCTGACAAACCTACTTCGAAGCTCACCAAGAGTGGATAAGTCTTTTTCCATATTATTTATCTCAACAATTGAAGCTGCTTTGTCAAGATCCCCTCCAAGATATGCTTGGATTTGAGCAGGGGTCTGTTGACTGATACAATGGCTGACTTTTTGTGCAGATTGGCACCAATAGTCAACAATCTTTTGAAGCTTTGTATGTTTTGTGTTTGTTTCTCTCTTTTCTTCTAATAAAATAGAATTGATGTATTTTAATTCATCAAGTTCAGTTTCCAACTTATGGAAGCTGTCCAGTTTACTAGTTTTTATTTCAAGATCTGTTTTTAGCTTGGAGATTTCAGACAACAAAACATTATGCTTCTCAATAGCAGCTTTTAGATCAACAAGCAGATATTCAAACATTTTAACTTTTTCATCAGAACTATAAGCCATATAATATTGTACCTTATACATCATTGTTGGGTTCCAGTTCTCTAGGCTGCTAAGAGCTGCAGCTTCAACCAGGTCTTGTTTAAAGTTGCTTGTTGATGAGACATCAATGTTGGCCAAAAGACAGTTTTTATCTACTTCATCTGAAGATGAGTCAGATTCCTCCCAATCACATGTCTCCGCCATGAGTCCCTTTTGCTTGTTGGAAGCCACTTAGTCTTCCAACTTCCTCAGCTTAGCCATGGCCATTAGGTACTTAACCCTGTAGCCATCTCCCTATATATCTTGTATGGTTTGAATGATTGACCAACAGCTTTGGACACACAGTCAGCAGCTATATGGCCAGTTTTGCCACATTTAAAGCACTCAACCATTGTTTTATCAAATGCCTTCTTTTTGATGGCACCTAACTTCTTTTGTAGCATTCTTCCACCAAACCTCTTCTTGTTGAACTTCTTTACAATCATTGCAATCATTTTCTCATCAACTAGTTCAGCAAGATCTTCAAAGTCTTCCTCTTCAAACATTTCTTCCCTTTCATCATCAGCCTGTTGATCAGGTTGTGTGAACACATCATAGATCTGAACAACTGGTTGTCTCACGCTGGCCACTAAGGCAGCACCTCTTTTGGACATTTCCAAGGCATTTCGCTTCTGTTGCCTTGACAGGTCATCATTCAGTAAATATCCATACAAAATTTACTAGATCCATACTTTTGATGGTGCCTGAATTTCTTAAGATAGTAGAAAAATAATTTCATTCTTCAGGCAGAATGTCCAAGAACTTGTTCACCAGAGTCTAGCTGTCCTTAGTGATCCCAACAGCTTTGTGATCATTGATTAGAGCAGTGAACGTGGTATAGATTTCTGTGAGAGACTCCTTTGGCTTTGCAAAGAAGAGTTCATACTGTCTAACAAGATTGTTGATCCTGTTATCCAATGTGATAGTGGGACCATCATAGACGGTACACAAATTATCCCACATCTTCTTTGCAGTCTTCATTTTCTCAACCTGTTTGAACACATCATCAGGAAGAGAAATGACCAGGTTGTTCCTGGCTTTTGCATCAGGAGCAACCAGCCTTTTGTCTTCATCAGACCATTGAGCTTTGGCCTCTCAAAGGTTCTGATCTCAGGGGCAGCTCTTTCAACAACAGGAGTAATAGTAGTAACAGAGGTTGGCACATAGGGACCCTCGATTACTATCTCTGGCAGTTGTACATCCAGATTCTCTAAGTAGAGCATCATTCTGCACTTCCAACCAGAGAAGTTTTGATGATTAAACTTGGGAGGTTTGGCCATAGAACCATTGTCATAGTAAGAGGAGGAACTGGTAGCACTGTTGTCCATGGGAGAGTAGGGAGAATGCGAGATCTAGAGTTAACACACACTCTATCTACTCTGATACCATTTGTAGGTCCCAAAAGGTTGCTCTAGTGTATTGTTCAAAGCTGTAGAGGGGGCGGGGGTGAATGCAGCAAATTAAAACTCAACACCCTTTTCTTAATGTTTGTGTATATTATTAACAAGTGTTAATTACAAACAAGCTTGACTCCGGAAAGGTTCAAGCTGAGATGACAGATACAACAGATGTTTAACGAGTCTAAGACACACTCAGACTAGATACAATGAAGACACTCACTTAGATGAACTCACTGTTTTTACAAGACACAGATGGACAGCTTGAATAAGAACAGCTTGGACACACGTTAGTGTTTTATTCAAGCAGACTTGCATGCATGGAAAAACACACTTCAATGCACGATCAGAATTTCTCACTCCAGGTTATCTCACAATCCTTAGAAGCTTCCTTTTATACTCTCACTGAGAATCTCAGTGAAGCTTTTTCATTGGACGATGAGATAGTGGGATGTCTTTCCAAAAAGACAAAACAACTATTCTGCACATTCTGATAAAGCAGACTTGTCTTCATGTGGCAGAATATTTGTCTTTTTCTTTTTGTCTCTGTTCAAAAGGATTTAACTAAAATAGGAATGTCAACTTGGCATCTTTCTTCTTTTGTTAAGGCCATTTTGATATAAGAAATGGTCTATCACCCATTTCAAACATCCACTTTGTCTTCATGTAACAAAACAGTGTAGGCAGCTTTAGCATCTTCTGTTTTTCACTTTGTCTTCGACTTTGTAAACTGATTTTGTAGTCTAAAACAATACATGAGGTATTGGAAACATATTCCATAAAGTGTTTAGCCTGTTCACAAAGAACAGGTACTGTTCACAAAGAACAAAACACTTAGAATTTGTCCAAGCTGCTCATCAGAGTAGAGAAGCGTAGACAGTTTATGTCCAGCTTGTTTCAACAGAATGAACAACTTGGGCAATCTGCCTTTGTTGCAACGACTGCAACAGGGTAAAGAGCTTTAACTTATATTGCAAATCACTTTTCAGGTTTCAATAAGGCATTAATAGGCCTTACATTATACCTTTAAGTGCATCAAACGGGTTTGATTAAAGATCTCCCGCTAAGATAGATAGCAGGTTTGAGTGAGGCCTTTTTGGGCCTAACAGAACTATATCCAGGTTTTGTCTATAAGTTGCACAATGCTCTTTATGCCCTAAAACAAGCCCCTAGAGCCTGGTATGACACTCTTACTGATTTCCTTATGAGCAATGATTATTCAAGAGGTAAAGTGGATACCACATTGTTCATATAGAAGGTGACAACTGATATTATGCTTGTTCAAATATATGTGGATGACATAATATTTGGTTCTACTAATGAACAATTATGCAAGAAGTTTTCACTACTCATTAAATCCAAATATGAAATGAACATGATGGGTGAACTTACTTTCTTTCTAGTATTACAAGTTAAACAAACCTCAAATGGAATTTTTATTAGTCAAAGAAACTATACCTTAGATCTTTTGAAAAAGTTTAAAATTTGATCAAAGTTCTCCCATCAAAACCCCAATGGAAACCAATGTATAGTTGGATGCTGATGCCTGTGGCAAAGCTGTTTCAGTAACAACTTATAGAGGCATGCTTTGGAGCATGCTATATTAAATGCTAGTAGACCAGATATTATGTTTCCTACCTGTTTATGTGCTAGCTTTCAAGTTGATGCAAAAGAATCACATCTAGTTGTTGTCAAAAGAATCTTCAAATACCTAAAGGGTACACCAGGTTTGGGTCTTTAGTATCCCAAAGACTCCAGCCTTAAACTAATCCGCTACTCAGATTGTGATTTTTCAGGCTGCCTGCCTAGATATGAAAAGCATAACAGGTGGATGTCAACTCCTTGGTGGAAAGTTGATGAGTTGGTGTAGCAAGAAGCAGAAATCTGTTTCTACTTCTACTGCTGAAGCTGAGAACATTGCTGCTGGAAGCTGCTATGGGCAGATTCTATGGATGCAGCATCAGCTTGAGGATTATGGCATTGTATATACGAAAACTCCTATTCCATGTGATAATACAAGTGCCATAGCCATCTCTAACTATACAGTCTTCCACTCTAGAACAAAGCATATTGAGGTCAGAGATCACTTCATAAGGGATCACATCGAAAAAGGTAATGTGGAGGTAAGTTTTATCTCTACAGAAGAACAGCTTGCAGACATTTCACTAAACCTCTTAATGAAAGCAGGTTTAATTACCTTGTAAGCAACCTGGGTATATCGAATAAAAGTGACTAAATGTCATTGATGATCTAAAGATCACCTGTTCAAATTTGTCAAAATTTCTCAAAACAGCTTGTACAGGACAGGTTTACTTGTCCTGTACTTTGCCAGTTTTTGAAAACTCGAACAACTAGAACGTAGAACGGGCTTGACAAAATAAGTTTTCACTTCAAACTTGTTCTGTTGTACAAACTCCCAACCTGCTCACTCTTCAACTCTGTCATACGCAGGTTGCATGAACAGCTTGAAGGGTGATCAGTGTGTGATGAAACATGTTCATCAGAGGTTTGAACAACAGCTTTGAACATCAGTTTTTAATTACCTTTCTTCACATTTAAGTTACTTAAATTATGTATTTATTTAACTTAATTACCTATGGATAATGTTTGTTAATGTGTGTTAGTAGTTAAAAAGGTCAAGTGGTCTGACAACCGTTCTGACATGGCAAACTGTTCCGTTTTCCATTATGAACATTTCAAATCAACCGCCGAAACCTTTCTCTCTCCTACTCACTCACATTCAAATCCTATAAATACCCAAAACATTGTTTCATCTTCTTCTTCCTATTGCTTCCATACCGCTCTGATAAACCCTAAAAAGACTAAGTGTTCGAACATGTGCATTCCCTACTACTTTTCAAATGGCTCACTAAAACCCCCTTTTACCTGTGTTCGTTGGTGATGATGTTGAAAAACATCCTTCTGTCACCATAATGCTCACAATCAAACCCACCATCTACATTGGTACTCTGACTATTCCCAAAAATTATGTGGGAAACGTTTATGAACCCATGGTGGACTTCTTTCAAGCCCATCCCCTACACTATGCAATGACTGCCTCTCCTGGTATCCTGTACCACGAGATGGTCTATGAGTTCTGGTATACCTGTTCATATGACCAATCTACCAAAACCATCAGGGGAACTATTCTCAATGGAACTCAAACCATTGAGATCACTGCTGCTCTTCTCAGGGAAGTACTTCATCTTCCCATTGCTGATAAATATGACAAAGCACAGCCTGAGGATGAATAGATTGGCAACCTGCTATGCTTCTGTGGTGTAGCATAACTAAAAGTGGGTGCTACCATTTTCAGGAGGGATCTATCTCAAACCTATAGCTTTCTATTCGCCTTAGTGGTGATGTCCTTCAGCTGGAAAGTTGGTTCATTTGACTAGCTTAGCAGGGATGAGATTCATATAGTCCTACAGCTTGTGGATGAGACTACTCTGAACATGGCTAGGTGGATTTTCGTGAATTTGAGGAACTTGGTGCAGCAAGAACATCATCCTGCTGCTGTAAGATACCCAAGGTTTTTGAGCCTCATCTTCAAACACGTCAGTGGTGAGCATCTGTACAACTCCCAACCTCTATTGACTACTGCTGCATTCCCTGTTATTGGGAATTGAGTATTTTATACCCCAGTACTCAACAATGAACCCCCTCTGACCACTCCATTGAGGAGGTTACTTTTTTTGGTGGAAGGACCTTCTACTCAGAAGGTGGATCCATTCACTGCTCCCAAGGGAAAATCCAAATCAAGGCCCAAAATGATCAAAGGGCCTTGCAATCAAGTGAAGCTGAGCATGTCCGCAAGATGGCTAAAATAGCTAAGTCTGCCCCATCAACCTTAGAGGCTGAGGGGGAGTAGACTGATCACCCTGGTTCATCAGTTGAACCTGAAGCCTTTATGGCTGGTGACTCTGTGGCACCTGAGACTATGGAACAGGAACAACCTCCTGTTTCTAGCCCAGTCTCCCCACCAGTCCAAACAGAACCCCTGATCACTTCTCCACAACATCCATCCTCTACTTCACCCCTCAAATCCTATAACAGACACAAATCATTAGCCAAAAAGATACCATCCTCCCAAACTAGCCCCTCTGACCCCTCCCAATAGGAGTCGGTTGACAAAGAAGCAACCCCAACTATATTTACTTCTCCTACTTTGGGAGTAAGTGCAACAAACTTGGAGCAGGCTTCACTCCAACAAGAGTCCACCCTGAGTCAGCCTAGGCCCTATGGTTCCTCCCAACAGGAACCAGTTGTACAAACGGAGACCACCACATCAACTGTCCAAGCCTCTCAATAGGCTGAACACATTGAAAGATAGGAGCCCTCTCCACTCTACACTGAGTCCACACAGTCACCCCCTCATGCTTCTCATACACAATCTGATTCTGTACAAGGTGCCAAAGCTGATGGAATAGACCATCCAGCAGATCATCCTCAAACTTCTGCTCCTGGTAATACAGCTGTTCAACACCCAACAGCTGTTGAAGGACCAACAACCCAAGCTGATGAACCTCGGGGAATAGAACATCCCTCTGGTGAGGCTGTTCCCCAAGCGCACATTCCGTTATTAGTTTTCACCACTGATGATGTTGGAATGCACATCCCCTTTCCCCATGAAAAGGTGCCTAAAGACCTAGGCACTACTGAGGGAACCACCCCAAGTCTTGATGAAGGTGCTACATTACCAGCAACATCTGATAGGCCACCCAGTCCTATCCCTGCACCTCATGATGCAGATACAACCACTGCTGAAGGTCCCCTTGACCCTTCCAAGTTGGGGCATTTAACTTATGCACAGGCTATGGAATTACTATCCAAAGTCTCTCTACCTTCACCTACTGAAGCCCATACTCCCCAATCCTCACCATCACCTCACACTCATCACCATCAACCCAATCCAAATAGTTAACCCATACACCTCCATCCCCCAAAGATCTATCTTTGAAGGATCAGCTGTCTATGCTGACCAACAAAGTTGGCTCTTTGAAAAACTCTATGACCTCCCTCCCTTCCATCATTTCAGACTCTGTGTCTGCCCATCTTCAGGGGTTCCTTGATTCATTCAGGACTTCTATCCCAACCCCTGCTCCTCAAGCTGAGCATTCTCCTCAGCTACTTGCACTCACTGCATAGCAGCAACAAATATCCTCTTCCCTTTCATCCATTCTTTCTCATCAACAGAACTCCATGTCCACACTGTCAGCTGTTTCCCAACAGCTGTTGACAGTTTCTCAAACACTCACCCATACACTATGGCCAGCCTGAATACCTTAGAGGTCTCTCTGTCCAATTTTGTGTGCTCAAACTTTGATGATATGCAAGATTCCATTGACCTGACTCTTGCACAGCTTCAAAGTTTGGTGTTCATAGCATCTGATGGGGAAGCTATCTCCCAGCTGTCATCCCTTGAAACTTCTCATTCTTGTTAAGGACAATTTGGCTTTCTTAGTGCATAGCCTTGTTGGTTCCAAACCTGCTACCAAAACTGCTGCTACTCAGCCTATTGGATCCATTCCTTCTGGCAGACCTATTGTTGAAGGTTTTGTGCCATCTCTTTCAAAGGGTGAAAAGATATCTGCCTCGAAGACCAAGTTTAAAGGGGATAAATCTTCATCTCCCTCTAAGGAGAAATAAATTTCAATAGGGCAAGCAGCAAGTATTTCACAAACAGGTCCTTTTGCAGGTGTCTCCAAAATTTCTAAAGTTGCTCAGCCTACTCAGGCTGGATCTCCAAGCCCTACAACATCTAAGGTGGAGGAATCTATTCCTGAGGACAGGCCAAACAGGAGGAGACATCTTATCTTAGAACAAACTGCAGAAGAGGAGGAAGAGGAAACTAAAGATGTTCCAGCCAAAACAGCAAAGGGAAAAGAAAAAGCCTCTGTGGACATTGACTATCTCAAAGTTGCTCAGCTCAAATTTGACAAGTCTCATGCCAAAGAAATGGGCGTTTCACTGGAGACTTATTACACATTGAAAGAAGAGAAGCTTGAGATTTTGGAAAGACATAAGAAGGAAGAAGCCTCTGCCCAAGCTGCGAAGGCCTTTGCATTCAAGGAGGCAAGAAAAGTTAAAATGCAATCCTTGGATTTTCAAAGGAAACTGTTAGAGGCTGCAAAAGAGTCAGTGACTGAGAAAGAGGGAGAGAAAGAAAAAAGTGCACAGGTCTTAGTGACTAAGTCAAAGCTTGCATCCTCCTCAGCAAGAGCCCAAGTAGGCTTTGACAACTTGGAAAGGAGAAATTCTTTGATGTGGGCAATAGAAGACTTGCCAATGGAACCATTGTCAAAGTTGTCCCCATTTCAAAGAAAGGCAAGCATTGAAATATTCAGATAACCAGGCTAGGTGTTGAGGGTCCAGATTGAAAGCTTATGAGTATGTTGATGTTGCTTGCATGAGGTACAGAGAATGGGTTGAGTTGGCAGTTTCCCTGAGTAAATCAAAGTCTTAAATTACTAAGACTATCATGGCATATGTCAAAACGCTGATGAAGAAAATCAAAAACCAGGGCCTGATCTCTGAAGAAAAAATTAAGGGTACCTCAGTGGTGGAACCCAAGATTAATCCGAGGAGAAAGAGAAAGAATAAAGAGCTTGAAGAACTCCTTATGATGATTGATCAAGGCATCCTAGCTGTTGAAATCAAAGGAGTGAATCACAGCCTGCCCAGAGGTGCTGAGCCTGAGGAAGGCAAACCCATAGAAGAGCCAGAGTTTGGGGTATTCTTTGTAGACCCCTTATCAAAGAAGATGTGTTTCCAAAGAGCATCTGATCTACATAAAGTTGGTCTCAAGCAGATCATAGCCTTTAGACTCTCTGATACTTTCAAACAATCATCAAAATGGAGAGCAGCTATTTGGGAACAGCTTAAAGGTTTCTATGAGAGAGGAGAACTTCAACATACTGAATTCATGTTTCTCAGACATGAAGTAGAGGTAAGTAAAGAGACCATGGAGCACTTTAAACAATTGTTTGAAGGTATGCCACAGCTTGAAGGTCCATCTACTGCTAAGCAAATGAAGAATGGATGTTGTCCATAAGTTGGACATGCTTGCCATTATTTGCTCCCACCATCCACAGTCCAACTTGTTGAAAATTTCCTTGCACATATGTTGTACTTTTTTACATCAGTTGTAATCTATCTTATTACATTAGTTGTTATTTACTTTTGTACATCAGTTGTACTTCTGTAAAACATCTGTAGTTTGTAATCAATATCAGTGAATATATAAACTGATCTTTTACTTTACTTCAATGTTGTAATTTAATTTCAGCAAAATGTAATGTAAAAATATGTAGTGATCATTGATAGAATCAGCTTAGACTGATTATTGCGAATAAGGGGAGATTGTTACGCACAAAAAGGCCTCAGTCAAACCTGTTATACATCTTAGGGGGAGATTATTAATCAAACGTGTTTGATGGACTTGAAGGTATAATTTAAGGTCTCTTAATGCCTTATTGAAATCTGAAAAGTGATTTGCGATATAAGTCAAAGCTGCTGCTTATCTTGTTGCATTTGTTGCAACTAAGGCAGATTGTCCAAGTTGTTCTACTCTGTTCAACAGGCTGGACATAAACTGTTTATGCTTCTCATACCTGTTATGCAGCTTGGACAAATTCTAAGTGTTCTGTTCTTTGTGAACAAAATCTGTTCTTTCTGAACATGCTAAACTCTTTTTGGAATATGTTTCCATGTCTTAATGTATTGTCTTGGACCCAAAGATCAGTATACAAAGTCGAAGACAAAGTGGAAAAAAGGAATCTGCTAAGACTGCCCACGCTGTTCTGTTACATGAAGACAAAGTGGATATATGAAATGCGTGACAGACCATTTCTTATATAAAAAAGGTCATAACGGAAGATGAAAGGTTTAAAGTTGACATTCCTCTTTTACTAAAAGCCTTCTGCAACGGACACAAAAAGGAAAAGACAAAGATTCTGCAATGTAGAGACAAATGTTGTTTTGTCAGAACGTGCAGAAAAGTATTTTTGTCTTTTATGAAAGACATTCCAATATCTCTACATCCAATGAGGAAACTTCACTGGGATTCTCTGTGAGAGTATAAAAAGGAGCTTCTAAGAAATGTGAGATAACCAAGAGTGTGATATTCAGAACGTGCAAAGAAGTGTGTTTTCATGCATGCAAAGTCTGGTTGAATAAAACAGTTGAGTGTGTCCAAGCTGTTCTTGTTCAAGCTGTCTGTCTGTCTTGTAATATCAGTGAGTTCATCTTTGTGAGTGTATTCATTGTGACTGGTCTGAGTGTGTGTTAGATTAGTAGTCTATGTTGTTTCTATCATCTCAGCGTGAATCATTCCACAGTTCAAGCTTGTTTGTAATTAACATTTGTTGATAATATACATACAAGCAATGAGAAAGTGTGTTGAAATTTTAAATAGTTGTATTCACCCCCCCCCCTCTACAGCTTAGAGCAACATACTAGGGAAACCTTTTGGGACCTACATACATCCTCTGGACCCTTTTTTCTTTACAAATTGCACAGAACTCCGCTCAATAATTGGTCCATGAAATTGAGGTATGATACTAAACAAATGGGTACGAATATCAGGCTCATCCTTAATATCTGGATACTGGATTGGAGATGGATCTGGTAAATCACCAGGTCTGAAGTGGGATTCCACTGTCAGCCGTTCTTCTCCCATTCCCTATTGTGATCCACAAACAAAATCTCTTTCTGATTCACACCTAGATGAACTATGTACACTTCCACTAGGAGTACTCAATTCCTTTCTCTTTTGCCCTATAACAACTCTTGCAGTTCATTCAACCTCAAAATCAAATATTAAAGGTGAGTTTCGGCCAGAGTAGCGTGTATGCATCTATCTGAAATGGACAAATGCAGTAACAACTCTGTAACTATAGAATAACACAGAGAAATGTTAAAAATAAAATAAAAAGGACTAACTAACTAGAACAAACAAGAGCATTTACTCCCTGGCAATGGCGCCATTTGATTACTTTGTCGTACAAGCATCAAAAATACCTCACACACACTATGCCGATAAAGTAAGTGGGTTCGAATCCACTTGAGAGTAATTGGTTGTTGTTTTAATTTGATTAGTTGCAATAAGAAAATAATTGAATATTGGATTTTAATGATTAACACTGAATTGCTGTCTATGTAACTGCCAACTCAGATCAAGCAAAATAATAGAGACTTAGAGACAAATGCTATTAAAGATAATTTCCATTATAGCGTCACATCAAATGTTACGGAGTTTTCATGCAAATGACTTTGAATGTTCTTTGTGTTCAAAAGTTTCTACATAAGTTGTTGACAATCTATGACGATTCACTAACTATCCTTATCCTACGAACAAGATACTGATAATGAGTGGATTCTCAATAGACGGTAAACTAACATATGCTTGGCAATTACAAAACCATATAACGAATCCACAAACCCTTGATTTCATAAAACATTCTTCCCAATTCATCCCAGCAACAATTAATACACCAACCAAAAAGACAATTGCATGAAGGTTTAGCCGAACGTAGCTACCAACAAACCAAATGCATAAATAAATAACAATTTAGCCTTGACCATTAGGAGCTGTCTTTGTCCTCTACACTTGTTACTTCCTCCCTGCGTATTCTTTTCATTTCTTTGCAATTTACTTTTTTGATCCCATGTAACCGTACCCACCTTTTACTTTTTGCAACTACTAAAAGCACAAATGCCCACTTTTCAAGCTCAGACGCTGAAGACACTGAGAGCTACACCCACTTTCTCCCTTCATGAGAGCGTATTGGATGCTTTGAGAGACGCCTAAGTATTGGTTTATGCAAATAGTGTAGATTTCTCTTGATATGATTCCTTATTTTTCCAAGACCCTGCATACAAATTTCACACCAGCAGTACTGATAGGTCTATAATTTATATGCTTTCTAAGTCAAATTATGATCATTTCAAGCACCGATACTTCATAAATTCTATATTATTACTCCAAGTTTGTATTTCAGGGCCAAGATGATAAAAAGAAGCAATCCGAGAGAATTCAGAGAAAATTGGCCTGAGTGGGGGCACAGCCTGCGCTACCCTGCGCTCCACACAGCGCCCAAACTGTCCAGATACGTTCCAGCACACGCCAGCTAAACCCTTGCCGCATCCGGGTGCTGGGGGGCGTATGCCTGCTCCTGGCCTGTGCTGGTGCTGTGCCAATACGCATTTTTCAACTCTGGAAACCCTAATTTCGATTCTCTATAAATTTGTAGAGGAGGGGTAGCTTTGGAGAGGGTCCCGACATGTGTGCAAGTGTGCCGAAGCTCTATCGGAGTGGATCTACGATACGAGAACGAAGATGGCAGTTCGCAAGCTATCCAATGGCTCAGATCCGTGATTATGACGATCATACGATGAGCGGCTAATCCCATTAGCCGTTTGCGGAGGATCTACTGCTAAGTTTACTTTTCTTTAATTTCTTATGTTTTGATGTATTCGTATTGAGCTAGATCTACGTGATCATTGTATGAAATTATAGTGAGTAATAGTTATGCCGTGGTGATTCCATGAATGGTTATTCGTATCTTGATTGTTTATCTTCTTCATTGGTTACTTCGTTCTTAATTTTATTCACAAGCAAAAGCAAATCAGTATTCTAAACAACTCATTCAATTCCACAATTTCACAATTTAAATGCTTTCAATAAATCTCTTCCTCTAAGGCTAATAACCTAATCCTAATTACGACCACACTCCCTATGGATTCGACCCTTACTTCTCTAGCTAATTAGTGGATTAAAGGATTAAATCGGCGGGTCACAACGATGGCTCGTCAGAATTTTGGCGCCGTTGTCGGGCAGTGTAACGGCAGTTTAGGTTTAAAGTTAGTTTGTTGCCTTAGTTTTAAGGAATTAGGTTTAAGTTCCTTTCGTTGGTTATTTTTAGTCTTTATTTCATTTTATTTTATAATTATTAAAAATCAAATAAATTTTTTTTTTGAAAATTCGAAAAGGTAATTGTAGTCCTCTACTTTACCACCAAAAATATTAGTTTAATTGAGTTTTTAACCTTTAGTAATATTTTATTTAGTGTATGCACACACGTCGATCGGCTACCAAAGCAGATCAATCTAACTGAACATCTGAGTGCAATAGTTTCTAGTTCTCTACCTCCTAAGTTGAAAGATCATGGATCACCATTGATTCTAGTGACAATAGACAATGTGCAGATTAAAAAGTCATTGCTTGATCTTGGAGCTAGTGTTAATATTTTACCTGGAAACTTGTTTGATAAACATGATCTAGGTCACTTACAAACAACTGATATTATCTTACAACTGGCAGATCGATCAACCAAGTGCCCAAGACGTATTTTATCAAATGTTATAGTAAAAGTTGAAGATTTTTACTATCCAGTTGACTTCCTAGTGTTGGACACTAAAAGTTAATGGGAGATAATCAACCGGCTGTTATCCTACGCAGACCTATCTTAACCACAATTAATGCACAAATTAATTGTAGGACAGGAGTAGTGGATATTCCCTTTGGTAATAGGAAATTAAGACTGAATGTATTCAATGCTTCAAGTGTCTCTACTATTGATTAAGAATGTTATCTTATAGACATGGTGGATGAACTTGCGCAGTAGCATAGTTCGTTAATCAACACCAAAGATGCTACTGAAATATTCTTTGCTGGGAATGAATTAGCCAAATTAAATCATACTGAGTGTGATGAGTTAGAAGTAGTCATGGAATCCACATTGGAGTCAAAACAAACACCGTGGACCCATAGGACTGAAAAATTACCTACTGATTTACCCAAGTCAGCCAAACCTTCAATAGAATAACCACCTGTTCTAGAATTGAAGGAGCTGCCATCGCATGAGAGAGAGGACGATCATTCCCCATGCTTGTTTGATCTCCAAGTTCCTTGAGAGGACGGGCTCACTTACGCCCGATTCCCTGCTATCCCCCATTTCGGCGACGTTCATTACGGCCGCCATGTTCCCTACCTTAATTTTTAGGGAAGTTGACGAAGGGTTCGAGATCTTCGACAAAGAGACAAATAAGTCGTATATCGAGGACTATATTGAGGATGAGAGGCGAGAGAGAGAGAGAGAGAGAGAGAGAGAGAGAGAGAGAGAGAGGAGAAGGCCGCCAATGAGGCAGAAATTCGGCATTCTGAGCCGAACCTAGGTGCGTCTACCTCGCGCAGTGAAGGTAATGACAGTTTTGATTTTGACCGCATGATGAGGCGGATTGAGGATATAGTCGTCGCTCAGGGTGAGTTCCGAGAGGATGTGACCCAGAAGCTAGATGAGATGAATGGGCGTATGACCCATATTTATGATAGGGTCGATCACTTAGTGGGCCGGGTAGATCAGTTACAAGATGGGCAGAGAGCCATGGCATACCAAAATGCCTACTACCAGCACCATGACTGGGCATACAGGGAGGGAGTTCGACACCACGAGGACTCCATGGCCGGTATGCCATATCAGTCTTATGAGGATTACACGATGCCCGACTACCAGGCCTATAACCCTGTCGTCAATACTTGTCAGCGCTATCCGGCGCATGCCAGGCAGGACCTCCCAGACTCGATGCCTCCTCATTTGGTTCTGCCAACTGCACAGTTCACCCATGGCCAGAACCCGTATACCGACTTCTTCAACAGCGTCTTCGATCCTCCTCCGCCGCTTCATCCATTTGAGTGATCGGGTACTACCTTTCCTTATTCTTTACTTTTTTGTCTTTTATTTTATTTTATATTAGTTGTTATGCAATTAATTTCTTTATCGTAATTTCATTTTTAGTTCTTAGCCGAGTCCTATTTAAAGTTTTTAATGTTTATATAGTCTGTCAGTTATTCCCCATTTGAGTCTTGTTTGCTGATCAGGCCTTGGAATATGATGATACTTAGAAAATGCATGTGCGAGGTAATTGGCTAGTGTTGACAGAATATTTTATAATTAAGAAAAAGAGTTGTAGTAATAATTAAAATTTTTGGCCATGTAAAATGAATTCAAGTACGTTAAAATTTATTTGGGCTTAGATATAAGTAACGTGTCAAAATATTTTGGAAACCCATAAAATAAGGGGGAGAACTTAATCATGTTTTAGCCTCAAAAATAATTTAATTGTAGTCTAGAAGGTTCGGGAAATTAAGTCCGTAGGGGTACCACTCATTCCTAATCCCCTAAAACCATTTGGTTTGGGAGCGGTTGACCGAAATCTCGTTATATGGACAATGTAGCTAATATAGTGAAAAGAAAATAGATAGAAGCGTGGTATTGAAAAGAAAATTTGTTGTAAACATGCAAATAGGAAAAAGATGGTCGGAAGACCCACATGTTTTAAGTATTGTAACCTTGAGCTAAAAGGGTATTTTCAAAAGTGAGATACATTATATAAATTATAAGAGAAGTATATTTTAACTCAAAGCGTCTTTAATTTACACGATAAGAATTTTAATGCATTAGTACAAAGGCTAGCTTGACATTAAATTCCTATACTCACTGCCAATTCTTGCTATTTACTTAGTTGGTTCTGATTCCAAAAGCTTGTTCGGGGACGACCAATAGTTAAGTTGGGGAGATTTGATAAGTCTATAATTTATATGGTTTCTGAGTCACATTATGCTCATTTTAAGCACCGATATTTCGTAAAATCTATATTATTACTCCAAGTTTGTATTTCAGGGCCAAGATGATAAAAAGAAGCAATCCGAGAGAATTCAGAGCAAATTGGACTGAGGGGGGCGCAGGCATGCGCTCCACACAGCGCCCAAACTGTCCAAATACGTTCCAGCACACGACAACTAAACCCTAGCCGCATCCGGGTGCAGGCCTGCGCCTGGCCTGCGCTGGTGCGGCGCCAATATGCGTTTTTCAACCCTGGAAAACCGAATTTTGATTCCCTATAAATAGTAGAGGAGGGGCATCTTTGGAGAGAGTCCCGACATGTTTGCAAGTGTGCCGAAGCTCTGCCAGAGTGGATCTACGATACGAGAACGAAGACGGTGGTTCACAAGTTATCCAATGTCTCATATCCGTGATTGTGACGAGCATACGATGAGCGGCTAATCCCATTAGCCGTTTGCGGAGGATCTACGGTTAAGTTTACTTTGCTTTAATTTCTTATGTTTTGATGTATTCGTATTGAGCTAGATCTATTATGTGTATGCAAATGATAAACTTTTGCCTATGGTTATGATTCTGTGTTGCGATTGGTAAAAGCGAGATGGTTAATAGTAGTGTTATTATTCGTGTCGAGTCTATTAGTTTAGGGATTAAGACGAGTATTAATGTTGGATACGCTATGCCGATATTTATTGGTTAAAACACATTTGATTAATTTAGTTGCCCAATTGATTATGTCTATGTGATCATTGTATGAAATTATAGTGAGTAATACTTATGCCGTGGTGATTCCGTGAATGGTTATTCGTATCTTGATTGTTTATCTTCCTCATTGGTTACTTCGTTCTTAATTTTAGTTATAAGCAATAGCAAATCATTATTCTAAACAACTCATTCAAATCCACAATTTCACAATTTTAGATGCTTCAATAAATCTTTTCCTCTAAGGCTAATAACCTAATCCTAATTATGACCACACTCCCTGTGGATTCGACCCTTACTTCTCTAGCTAATTAGTGGATTTAAGGATTAAATCAGCGGGTCACAACGACGACCCGTCAAGTACCAATTTCTTACAGTTTAACCCTTAATTCATAGCTGAAAAACACTTACATGATACATACACAACCACATTGATCAATTGTCTTTCTTTCTCCTTGGAAGCTTCTCTTTTATAGTCACACAAAGAATCCTTCTGAAGCTTCTTCATTGGTTGTAGAGAAATTTAACATTGGTTGCTATTGGGGTTTCAGTGGGTGAACACTGATTAAATTTAAACTTTTTCAAGAGATCCATTGTATATTTTCTTTGATTTATGAAAATTCCATTTGGATTTTGTTTAACTTGTAATCCCAGAAAGAAATTTAATTCACCCATCATGCTCATTTAATATTTAGATTTCATGAGCAATGATAAATTCTTGCACAACTGTTAATTAGTAGAACCAAATACAATGTCATCCACATATATTTGAACAACCATTATATCAGTTTTCACTTTCTTTATGAACAATGTAATATCCACTAACCTTTATCCATTGTTCATAAATCAGTAAGAGTGTCATACCAGGCTCTGAGGGCATGTTTGAGTTCATACATAGCTTTGTCCAACTAATAGACATAAGTTGCATGTTGTTCATCCTCAAAACCTGGGAGCTGCTTGACATAGACTTCTTATTGTAGTTTCCTATTTAGAAAAGCACTCTTGCTCTTGTAAGCAGCATGACCAAGAAAAATAAGGATTGCTTCAAGCCTGGCCACAGGAGTAAATGTTCTATCATAGACTATACCTTCCTCTTCTCCATACCCTTTACCAACCAACCTTGCCTTATTTCTTATAACATCGCCTTGCTCATCCATTTATTCCTGAACACTTACTTTGTTGCAATGAATGTTTTCCCTTTAGGCATAGGAACCAACTTTCATACTTTGTTTCTCTCAAACTGATTAAGTTCTTCTTACATGATAATGATCCAATTGGTATCTTTCAAAGCATAATAAATTCTTTCCATCTCCATTAGTGACACAAAACTTGGAAACATACAGGAAGTTTTCAAGTCTGTCCATCCTTGTCCGTACACATTTATTGATGTCACCAATTATTTGCTCATTCGGGTGACACCTGATCCACTTAGGATCATGTATCGACGATGATTCTCCTTGATCTTGATCACTGGTGCTAACATCATTAGATCCTGTAGAACATTATCCTTGATCACCAGACAGATTGGTACCTTTAGCCTATTAACTTGTATATCATTTGAAGATTCAGGTTAATCAGTATTGATTGGTGAGGGACATGGAACAGTGATTAACTCAGCGCATTCATTCACACAAGGAGGGCTTATATAATCATTATCATGTCCATCTTTGGAAACATGTTCCACTCTAGACGAGGTGGAAGCTTTTGAGTCATCATCTTTAGGGTGTAGAAGGTTATCAACGCTAAAATCTACAGGAACGGATTTTGGAGTGACTTAAAGTGAAGAATTTGTAGATTCCTTAACGTTAACATTGATACATTCATCAACTACCTTTCTTTTTCGGTTATATACTCTATAGGCTTTGGAGATTCCAAAGTAACTAACAAACACACCTTTCTCAGCCTTTAGTTTAAACTTGGCAAGCTTATCCCTTTGATTAAGAATAAATCAGGGACATCCAATCACATAGAAAAAGCTTATATTTGGTTTCCCCCCTTTGAGTAGTTCATAAGAAGTCTTGTTGAACCTTTTTACCACTAAGGATCTGATTTGAGTGAAGCAGGCAGTGTTGACAGCTTCAGCCCAAAATGATGTAGGTAAACCTGATGCACATATCATTGTTCTGGCAGCTTCAATAAGAGTTCTGTTTCTTCTCCCAGTAGCTCCACTTTGGTGTGGCGTTCTGACAAGAGAGAAGTGTTAGGCACAAAAAGGCCTCAGTCAAACCTTCTCTACATCTTAGGGGTAGATTTTTAATCAAACCTGTTTCATGCACTTGAAGGTATAATTTAAGGCCTGTTAATGCCTTATTGAAACCTGAAAAGTGATTTGCGTTATGAGTCAAAGCTGTTTACCTTGTTGCATTCGTTGCAACAAAGGCAGATTGTCCAAGCTGCTCTGTTTACTGAACAGGCTGGACATAAACTGTCTACGCTACTCTATTCGGTTGAGCAGCTTGGACAATTTCTAAGTGTTCTGTTCTTTGTGAACAGAACTTGTTCCTTGTGAACAGGCTAAACACTATATGGAGTATGTTTGTAAGTCCTCATGTATTGTTTTAGACTGCAAGATCAGTTTACAAAGTCGAAGACAAAATGGAAAACAGAAGATGCTAAAGCTGCCTATGCTGTTCTGTTACATGAAGACAAAGTGGATATTTGAAATGGGTGAAAGACCATTTCTTATATCAAAATGGCCTTAACAAAAGAAGAAAGATGCAAAGTTGACATTCCTCTTTTGGTTAAAGCCTTATGCAACAGAGACAAAAAGAAAAAGACAAGGGTTCTGCAACATGAAGATAAGTCTGCTTTACCAGAATGTGCAGAAAAGTTGTTTTGTCCTTTTGGAAAGACATCCCACTATCTCATCGTCCAATGAGGAAGCTTCACTGAGATTCTCAGTGAGAGTATAAAAGGAAGCTTCTAAGGATTGTGAGATAACTAAGGTGAGAAATTCAGATTGTGCATTGAATTGTGTTTTTCTATGCATGCAAGTCTGCTTGAATAAAACAGTAACGTGTATCCAAGCTGTTCTTATTCAAGCTATCCATATGTGTCTAGTAAAATCAGTGAGTTCATATTTGTGAGTGTATTCATTTTATCTAGTATGAGTGTGTCTTAGATTAGTTGAACATCTATTGTATCTGTCATCTCAGCTTGAACCTTTCCGCAGTCAAGCTTGTTTGTAAATAACACCTGTTAATAATATACACAAACATTGAGAAAAGAGTGTTGAGTTTTAATTTGCTGTATTCACCCCCCCTCTACAGCATAGAAAAATTCACTAGGTAAACCTTTTGGGACCTACAACTGGTATCAGAGCAAATAGAGTGTGTCAACTCTAGATCTCTCATTCTCCCTAGTTTCCCATGGACAACAGTGCAGCCAGTTCCTCCTCTTACTATGACAATGAATCTATGCCCAAACCCTCCAAATTCAATCATCAAAACTTCTCATGTTGGAAGTGCAGAATGATGCTCTACTTTGAGAATCTGGATGTACAACTGCCAGAGATAGTAATGGAAAGTCCCTATGTGCCAACCTCTGTTACTACTATCACTCCTGCTGTTGAAGGAGTTGCCCTTGAGATCAGAACCTTTGAGAAGGCCAATGCTCAATGGTCTGATGAAGACAAAAGGCTGGTTGCTCTTGATACAAAAGCCAGGTTATACCTGGTTATTTTTCTTCCTGATGATGTGTTCAAACAGGTTAAGAAAATGAAGACTGCAAAGGAGATGTGGATACTTTGTGTACAGTCTATGATGGTCCCACTATCACATTGGATAACAGGATCAACAATCTTGTTAGCCAGTATGAACTCTTCTTTGTAAAGCCAAAGGATTCTCTCACAGAAACCTATACCAGGTTCACTGCTCTAATTAATGATCTCAAAGTTGTTGGGATCACTAAGGATAGCTTGACTCTAGTGAACAAGTTCTTGGACATTTTGACTGAAGAATGGAATTATTTTTCTACTATCTTAAGAAATTCAGGCACCATCAAAGGCATGGATCTTGTAAATCTGTATGGATCGTTACTAAATGATGAGCAGTTAAGGCAACAGAAAAGAAATGCCTTGGAAATGTCTAAGAGAGGTGTTGCCTTAGTGGCCAGCGTGAGACAACCTGTTGGTCAGATGTGTGATGTGTTCATACAACCTAATCAATAGGTTGGTGATGAAAGGAAAGAAATGTCTAAAGAGGAAGACTGTGAAGATCTTGCTGAAGTAGATGATGAGCATATGATTGCAATGCTTGTCAAGAAGTTCAACAAGAAGAGGTTTGGTGGAAGAATGCTACAGAAGAAGTCAGGTGCCATAAAAAAGAAGGCATTTGATAAAAGTAAGGCTGAGTGCTTTAAATGTGGAAAAAACTGGCCATATAGCTGTTGAATGTGTGTCTAAAGCTGTTGGTCAATCATCTAAACCATTCAAGACAAATAGGGACGATGGCTACATGGTTAAGTACCTAATGGCCATGGCTAAGCCGAGGAAGTTGGACGACTCAGTGGCTTCCAACAAGCAAAAGGGACTCATGGCTAAGACATGTGATTGGGAGGAATCTGACTCATCTACAGATGAAGAAGATAACAACGGTCTGATGGCCAACACTGATGTCCCATCAACAAGCAACTTCAAACAAGCCCTGGCTGAAGCTGAAGCCCTCAGCAGCTTAGAGAACTGGAATCCAACAATGATGTACAAGGTACAAAACTTTATGGCTTACATTTCTGATGAAAAAGTTAAAATGTTTGAATATCTGCTTGTTGATCTAAAAGCTGCTATTGAGAAGCACAATGTTTTGTTGTATAAAATCTCCAAGGTAAAAACTGATCTTGAAATAAAAACTAGTAAACTGGACACATTCCATAAGTTGGAAACTAAACTTGGTGAATTAAAACACATCAATTCCATTTTATTAGAAGAAAAGAGTGAAACAGACACAAAACATGCAAAGCTTCAAAAGATTATTGACTCTTGGGGCCAATCTGCACAAAAAGTCAGCCATTGTATCAGTCAACAAATCCCTGCTAAAATCCAAGCCTATCTTGAGGGGATCTTGACAAAGCAACATCAATTGTTGAGATAAGTAATCTGAAAAATGACTTATCCACTCTTGGTGAGCTTCCAAGCACTTTCATCCAGAAAGTGAATGGTAAGCTAGTCTCAACAAATAGGTTTGTCAGGCCTCAAAATACTGACAGCTTATGTGAAAAAGATCCAAAAGTTGATGATGGAATGTGTTCTCCATGAAATCAGTATGCTAAGTGCTCAGCTGGTTCACACAAGCAAAAGAAAGGAAAACAAGCTCAAGCTGCATCTATGGACACTAAACCTGTTGACAAGACAGGCTGTAGGTCTAAAGCTGATGGTAAGAGACCTGTTAATCCTTTTGATGCTGATCATTTTAAGAAAAAGTTTTCAAAAGGTAAGCAGCCTACTTTCAACAAGAGTAAGTCTTATGTTGAAAGCAAATCTGCTTTGATTTCAAATAAGTTTTTAAATCATGGTGGAAAATTGGTTATAAATGAAGGTAAGTCTTTCAAAACCAAAAGCAGTGATTATGTTGATAGGCAACATCTATCACATCTCAGTAAGGTCAAAGGCAAAGCCATTGCTCAACCTGAGAAATTTGAGAATAAGTTTCCCAAACCCGTGGAAGGTCAAAGGCCAATAAAACTTCCTGCATTTGATATTTGTCTTCCTAAAAAGATGAAAGAGGTTACATGCAAAGCTGTTGCCATTGTGCCTTCCACCCAAACTGTGGATTCTTCTAAAAATAGAAATAAGTTTGCTAAACCAGCTGAAAGGATCAACAAAAATATTTCAGAATACGTTTCTGGAAGTACTTCTTCCAAAAAGGATAAAAAGACAAAATGCTATAAGTGTGGGAAGAAGACACATATGGCCAAAGACTGTCTTGAAACTGAGGACATGAGGCTTGTTGACTCTACTAGTTCCATCATTGCAAAAACAAGCAGTGTTGGAACTAATATGGTCAATGTGGATAGTAACCAAGATGATACAATCCAAATAGGGAATATTAGTGTGGATATCACTGGTCCATTAACAAATGTTGATGAAGTAGGACAACTCATCCCTATGATGAGTTCCCCTAAAAATAACTAATATTTTCCTATGACACTCGACAGGATAAACAACCATCCCAGGTTTGGTACTTGGATAGTGTCTGCTTAGGACATATGACAGGTTTTAAGGATCTGTAGAGTGATCTCAGGCCTAAAAAAAGGGCCAAAAGTCACCTTTGGTGACAATGTATAGTGATCCACATAAGGATATGGAACTCTTCAAGCTGGTGCTGCTGTATTCAAAAGAGTAGCCTATGTGTCTGGACTAAAACATACCTTGTAAGCATAAGTCAACTGTGTGATGCTAGCTACAAGGTTAACTTTAATGAGCACCTGGGTTACATATTGGATCCCCAAGGCAAAGTTGTGCTGTGTGCACAAAGCAAGAAAGGTGTATATGTTGTGGACATGAAATCTACTGATCCTACAACTGAAACATGCTTTATCTCCGAAAGCAATGCAGACTTGAACTGGTTATGGCACAAAAGGATTTAAAACCTGAACTTCATGAATATCAACAATCTCTGTACAAAAGAGTTGGTAACAGGTTTGCCTTCTTTAACCTTTGTTAAGGATAAACCGTGCATAGCTTGTGAGAAAGGCAAGCAGATAAAAACATATTTTAAATCTAAGCACAATTTCTCTATTGATACTCCTCTCTTCTTAATCCAGATGGACTTGTTTGGACCAGTCAGTGCCCCAATTCTAGGAGGTAGAAGATACACTCTAGTAATGGTTGATGAGTTCTCCAGGTTTACATGGGTGATCTTTCTGAAGACCAAAGGAGAGGCTGCTAGAGAAATCATTGGATTTATAAAAAAGATGGAGATGCTGAACTCTGCTCAGGTTAAGCAGCTTAGAACTGATCATGGTACTGAATTCAGAAACAGTACTCTTGAGGACTTGTGTGAAGAAAGAGAGATTTCACAAAACTTTTCAGATCTAAGAACTCCACAACAAAATAGAGTTGCTGAAAGGAGAAACAGAATTATCATTGAAGCTGCTAGAACCATATTGTGTGCATCGGGTTTACCTTCATCATTCTGGGCTGAAGCTGTCAACACTGCCTGCTTCACCCAAAATAGATCCTTGGTGGTGAAAAGGTTCAACAAGACTCCCTATGAGTTAATCAAAGGGAGAAGGCCAAACATTAGCTATTTCCAAGTCTTTGGATGTCCCTGCTTCATTCTGAACCAGAGGGACCAGCTGGCAAAATTTGAACCCAAAGCTGATGAAGGTGTGTTTGTTGGATATTCTGCTATCTCCAAAGCCTATAGAGTATACAACTACAAAAGAAAGGTGATAGATGAATCTATCGATGTCACCTTTGAGGAGTCTATGAGTGCTTCCACCAAAGCTGTTCCTGAATCAGTTTCAGGAGAGTTCAGCTTTGATGATCTCATGCATTCCAATAATGAAGAAAAGGACTCAAAAGCTTCCACTACACCCAGAGTGGAACCAGTTAGCCACAATGGACATGATGATGACTATGTTGATACACCCTGTGTGAATAAGTGTACTGACATAATTACAACAACATGTCCAGAACCAATCAATCCTGATTTCCTGGATCCTCTACTGATATGTTCAACAATGGAGAGTAATGTTGTACAAGTGAACAGGCTCAAGATAACAGTGTGTCTGAAAATCTTGAAAGCTGCTCAACAGGACTTGTTGAAGATGCAAATAACTCAGGATAATCTTCATTGAGGCAAGATCCTAAGTGGATCAGGTGTCACCCAAATGATCAAATAATAGGTCACATCCACAAAGGGGTGCAAACAAGATGGGACAACTTAGGAAACTTTTGTATGTTTGCTAGCTTTGTTTCCCTGATGGAGCCTAAGAAAGTGGATAAGCACTGAAAGATGCCAATTGGATCACTGCCATGCAAGAAGAGCTAAATAAGTTTGAGAGAAACAAAGTATGGAAGCTGGTCCCTACTCCTAAAGGAAAAACAAAAATTGGCACCAAATGGGTTTTTAGGAACAAAATGGATGAGCAAGGTCATGTTATCAGAAATAAGGCAAGACTGGTTACTCCAGGCTACAGACAGGAATAAGGCATTGACTATGATGAAACATTTGCTCCAGTGGCCAGGTTAGAGGCAATTCGTTTGTTTCTAGCCTACGCTGCCCACAAGAGTATGAAGGTATTTCAAATGGATGTAAAGAGTGCATTTATGAATGGAAAGCTGCAAGAAGAAGTGTATGTTAAGCAGCCTCCAGGTTTTGAAAATGAACATCATCCAGGTTTTGTCTATAAGTTGGACAAAGCCCTCTATGGTCTAAAACAAGCCCCTAGAGCCTGGTATGACACTCTTACTAATTTCCTTATGAGCAATGGGTATTCCAGAGGTAAAGTGGACACCACACTGTTCATAAAGAAGGTGAAGTCTGACATTATGCTTGCTCAAATCTATGTGGATGACATAATATTTGGTTCTACTAATGAACAATTATTCAAGAATTTTTCATTACTCATGAAATCCAAGTATGAAATCAGTATGATGGGAGAAGTTACTTTCTTTTTAGGATTAGAGGTTAAACAAACCTCAACTGGAATTTTTATAAATCAAAGAAAGTATACTTTAGATCTATTGAAAAAGTTTAAATTTGATCAAAGTTCTCCTATTAAAACCCCAATGGCAACCAATGTAAAATTGGATGCAGATGCCAGTGGCAAAGTTATTTCTGTAATAGCTTACAGAGGCATGATTGGGAGCTTGCTATACTTAACTGAGACCAGATATTATGTCTGCTACTTGTTTATGTGCTAGGTTTCAAGTTGATCCTAAAGAATCACATCTAGCTGTTGTAAAAAGAATCTTTCGATTCCTTAAGGGTACACCAGGTTTGGGTGTTTAGTATCCCAATGACTCAAGTCTTGACCAAACTGGATATTCAGATTCTGATTTTGCAGGCTGCAGGCTAGACAAAAAAAGCACAACAGGTGGGTGTCAACTCCTTGATGGTAAGTTGAAAAGTTGGTGTAGCAAGAAGCAGAACTTAGTGTCTACTTCTACTGTTAAAGCTGAGTATATTGCTGCTGGAAGCTGCTGTGGGCAGATTCTGTGGATGTAGCATCAGCTTGAAGACTATGGACTTGTATACAGGAAAAAACCTATTATGTGTGATCATACAAGTGCTATAGCCATCTCCAACAATCTAGAATTTCATTCCAGAACAAAGCACATAGAAGTCTGACATCAATTCATCAGGGATCACATCCAAAAAGGTAATGTGGAGGTAAGTTTTATTTCCACAGATGAACAGCTTGCAGATTTTTTCACCAAGCCTCTTGATGAAAACATGTTTAATTATCTTGTAAGCAAGTTGGGCATGTTAAATAAAAGTGACAAAGTTTCCCTAATGTTCTAAGGTATTATATATCTCAAACTGCTCAAGTTTTTCAGAACAGCTTAGACAGAACAGGCTATGCATGTTCTACACTTATCCAATTTCTGAAAACATGAACAGCTTGAGCATAACAGGTTTCAAACCATCAGTTTTCACTTCAAACCTGTATACTTGATCAAACCCCCAACCTGCTCACTCTCTCAATCTGTCATACCAGACATTTTCTTGTAACCTGATCAACTAGTGAACATAACCTGTTCTTGCATAGCTGCACATGTTGAATGAACAGCTTGAGGACAACCGTTCCGTTTTCCGTTAAAGAACATTTCAAATCAACCACCCAAACCTTTCTCTCTCCTACCCACTCACATTCGAATCCTATAAATACCTCCTCTACTGTTTCATCTTCTTCTTCCTCTACTGCTACCATAACTCCCAAAGAACCCTAAAATCGACTTAGTGTCCATGTAGGTCCCAAAAGGTTTCCCAAGTGTATAGTTCTAAGGGGTAGAGGGGGGGGGGGGGTGAATACACCTATTTAAAACTTAATAATCTTTTTTTCAATATTTGTGTATATTATTAACAAGTGTTAATTACAAATAAGCTTGAATGCGGAAAGGTTCAAGCTGAGATGACAGATACAACAGTCGGTTAACTAATCTAAGACTCACTCAGACTAGGTACAATGAATACACTCACTTAGAAGCACTCATTGTTTTTACAAGACTCAGATGGACAGCTTACACAAGAACAGCTTAGACACACTTTACTGTTTTATATAAGCAGACTTGCATGCATGGAATAACACACTTCAATGCACGTTCTGATTTCACACTCTTGATGTCTCATAATCCTTGAAAGCTTCCTTTTATACTCAGAAGGAGAATCTCAGTGAAGCTTCTTCATTGTACAGATAAGATAGTGGAAAGTCTTTCCAAAAAGACAAAACACCTTTCTGCATATTCTGATAAAGCATCTTTGTCTTCACGTGGCAGAATCTTTGTCTTTTCCTTTTGTCACTGTTGCATAAGGCTTTAACTTTAAGAGGAATGTCAACTTTGCATCTTTCTTCTTTTGCTAATGCCATTTTGATATAAGAAAAGGTCTGTCACCTTCTCAAATATCTGTTTGTCTTCATGTGACAGAACAACGTGGGCAGGCTGTGCAGTTCTGTTTTCCACTTTGTCTTCGACTTGTAAACTGATCTTGTAGCCAAAAACAGTACATGAGGACTTGGAAACATATTCCAATAAAGTTTTTAACCTGTTCACAAAGAACAGAACACTTGTAAACTGTCCAAGCTACTCAAGAGAATAGAGCAGCGTAGACAGTTTACGTCCAGCCTGTTCAGCAGACAGAACAGCTTGGACAAACTGCCTTAGTTAAAACGAATGCAGCATGGTAAACAGCTTTGGGCTGATATTGCAAATAACTTTCAGGTTTCAATAAGGCATATAACATGCCTTAAATTCAACCTTCAAGTGCATCAACAGGTTTGATTAAAAATCTCCCCCTCAGATGTAAAGTAGGTTTGATTGAGGCCTTTTTGTGCCTAACAATCTCCCCCTATTTGCAATAATCACTCTAAGCTGATTTAATCAATTATCACTATACATTTTACAATACATCTTGTTGAAAAGAAATTACAACATCTAAGTAAAGTAAAAGATCAGTTTATATATACTAATTTTGATTGCAGAAAACAACACATGTTTTTACAAGAGTACAACTAATGTACTAATGTATATTACAACTAATGTAAATAAGCAAAGTACAAGTAATGTACAAAAAATTCAACACTTTGGACTGTTGATCTTGGGAGCAGATAACGGCAAGCCTATCCAACAGATGGACAGCTTCCATTCTTCACCTACCCTGATGGTAGATGGACTTCACTCCAGTGGTGGTGGTCCTTCAAACATTTTTTCAATCTCATCCCTTGTTTCCTCCAGATCATGGATTTCAACATGGAGGATCATAAACTTGGGATCTTGAAGTTCACCTCTCTCATAGCAGCCTCTGAGCTGGTCCCAGATGGCTGCTCTCCACCTACTTGACTGCCTGAATGAAGTTGCAAGTCTAAAGGCTGCAAGCTGTCTCAGATCCACCTTGTATAGATCTGAAGCTCTCTGAAAACACTTCTTCTGTGTTAGGGGATCTACAAAAAAAGCCCCTAGCTCAGGTTCTTCAATAATTTTGCCTTCTTCAACCACAACTCCACTGGGCAGGCTGTAGTAAATTCCTTTCATCTCAACAGCATAATCACCCTATTCATTTAAGATGAGGAGTTCCTCCAGCTCTGAATCCTTTCTTGTCCTCCAGGCCTTTATTTTGGGGTATGTCACAGAGACACCCTCACTTACTTCTTTTGAGATCAGGCCAAGATCCTTCACTCTCTCCATCAGCTTCTTAACATATGCCCCGATAGTCTTAGCCGTTTCTGACTTCGACTGGCTCTGGGCAACTGCCAGCTCAACCCATTCCCTGTACCCCATTTAGGCAACATCAGTGTAGTCATAAGATTCCAGTTCAGGGCCTGTAGCACCCATTCTGGTTATTTGCAGCTTCCACTGTTTGCCTTTTCTTGAAATAGGGAGAGCTTTGACAATAAACTCCTTGGCAAGTCTTCTATCAGCAACATCATGAAACTTCTTCCTTGCCAGGTTGTCAAAGTGGAACTGGGCTCTTGTAGAGGATGCTTGCTTTGGTTTGGTCATAGAGACCAGAGCACCCTCTTCCTTTTCAACTTCCTTCTCACCAGCTAATCCCTTAGCAGCTTCCATTAGTTTCTTTTGCACATCAAGAGAGGGCATTTTGATTTTGCTTGCCTCTTGAAGTGCAAAAGTTCTGGCAGCTTTGGCAGAGGCTTCTTCTTTCCGTAGTGCTTCTAGGGCTTGAAGCTGTGCATCTCTGAACTCATAGTATTTATCCATGGGAAGACCCATTTCCTTTGCCCTGGCTTTGTGAAACTTTAACTCTGCTGCTTTCTGCTATTCAGGATCAAATACTGTCTTTTCTTTTCCTTTAGCTGTTGTAGTGATAACAGCTTCAGGAATGTCTTCTTCTTCTTCTTCTTCCTCCAGTATGAGGTGCCTCCTTCTGCTGCTTGGCCTGTCCCCAGAAATGTATTCCTCCCCCTTAGACTGTGCAGGATTTGGAGATTCAGCCTGAGTAGGCTGAGCAGCTTCAAGTAGATGAGAGGCACCCTCAGTTGGACAAGTACCTGTTTCAAATGCACCTGCTGTTTGACCAGTAGGAGCTGATGTCTCCTTAGGAGAAGATGTTTTCTCCCCCTTAGACTTAGTCATAGAGGCAAACAACTTCTCCCCCATTGAAGGAGATGGACCAGCACCTTCAACAAATGGTCTGCCTGAAGAAACAAATTCAGCAGGCTTTGAAGCAGTTTTGGCAGCACGCTTGGAACCAACCAGGCTAAGCCAGGTTATCCTTCACCTCTGCAATTTGGAAAAGGCAGGTTTGAAGAGAAGAGGATTGGGAATCAGCCCGAGTGGTCAGCTTAAGAATGTTTTCCCTATCAGAAGCTGTGAACAGCAAGGTTTGGAGCTGTGCAAGATGTAACTCAAGAGAGTCCTGCACATCAGCAAGGTTTGCTGACACAGAATTTGATAGAGAGCCGATTAAGGTGTTTAAGTTGGCCAAAGTGGCAGGAAGTGTAGAATTGCAAGTGGTGAGGAGAGATGACAGCTGTTGGGATATGGCTTTCATAGAGGACACAGAGTCCTGTTGGAGTGAAAGGATTGAGGAGAGGGAGGTGGAGACATTTTGCAGCTGTGTAGTGAGTGCAAGCAGCTGTGAGGAGTTGTCAGTTTGTGGAGTGGCTGGGAAGGAACTATTGAACATATCAAAGAATCCCCTAAGCTGTTCAGACATAGAGTCTGAAATGAGAGAGGGTAGAGAAGACATGGAAGTTTCTGAAGAACCAACTTTGTTGGTCAGTAAGGAAAGCTGATATTTCAAAGGCAGGTCTTTAGGGGATGGAGGTTTATGAGTGGAATGTTTGGATTGAGTAGAGGCTTACGAAGAGGATGAGGCTGGTGTATGGGGATGTGATGAAGAAGGAGAGGGTATTTTGGAAAGAAGCTCCATAGCCTAGGCAAAAGTAATGTGGCCCAACTTGGAGGGGTCGATGGGTCCTTCAGCAATGGTTGTAACTGCATCATCAGGAGAGTGGGTAGAGGATGGTAGCCTTTCAAACACTGCTTGTTTCGTAGCACCTTCATTAAGGCTAGTGGTGGTTCCCTCTGCAGTACCTTGGTTTAAAGGTGCCTCATCATGGGGTGTTGGTATTTACATTTCAACATCAGCAGTGGTGAAACCTACTGATGGAGTTTGCATAAACGGAGTTGCCTTACCAAAGGGATGTTCTATTCCCTGAGGTTCATCAGCTAGAGTGGTTGGTCCTTCAGTAGCTGTTTAGTGTAGAACAACTGCATCATGAGGAACAGAAGATTGAGGCTGAGCTGCTGGTTGGTCTAAGCCAGCAGTGTGGCCAACTCGTGCAGACTCAGGGTGTAGAGAAGTATGAGGTGGGGACAGTGTGGACTCAGTATGGAGTGGAGAGGACTCCTGTCTTTCAATATTCTCAGCCTGTTGGGAGGCTGGAATAGCTGATGTGGCTGTCTCCATTTGTACAACTGGCTCCTGTTGGGAGGAACCAGAGGGTCTAGGCTGACTTGGGGTTGACACAGTGTGGAGTGAAGCAGGCTCCAATTGTACTGAACCTTCTCCCAAAGTAGGAGAGGCAGCATGGGTTGCTTCTTTTTCAACTAAACCCTGTTGAGAAGGAACAGAGGGGCTAGTTTGTGCTGTTTGGGTTGCTGGTTTCTTTCTGGCTATGGATTTGCGTTGGTATAATATGTGAGATGAGGTGGGTGATTTTGGAGAGGAGATGAGAGGTTCAAACTGGACAGTTTTGGAGACTGGGTCAGAAACATGTGGGTTTGCCTTATCCATGGTCTCAGGTGCCACAGAGGCACAAGCCATAGGGGCGCCAGCCATAGAGGCTTCAGGTTCAACAGATGAACCAGGGTGAGGAGCATGTTCCCCCTCTGCCACAGAGGCTGAGGGTGCAGACTTAGACTGAGTTGTTTTGGCCTTCTTGTGGACAGGCTCAGCTTCAGTGATGTCCAGGATCCTTTTAACAAGTTTGGCCCTGGATTGGGATTTTCTTCTGGGAGCAGCTTCTGGATCCACCCTCACATTATAGGGTCCTTCCACCAATACTAACTGTTGGGTTTCCTATACCCTTGCTACGTTAAATTAAAACTTTGCGAAAAATTAAATAACCTAACTATGCAAGAATATACAACCTTAAGGATCTAACCAAACAAGCTAAGCAACTCAAAATAAAGAGATGAATAAGAAAAACTAACCTTGAGAAAATTCGCAATTTTCTCCACGAAGAACGATTGCACGAACAGCCTCTGAATCGAGTAACAAGCGTCTAAAGCAAGATCGCCACTAGTTGTTCACACCCAATGAACAAAAGAAAAGATAATTATTACTTTTCAAAGCTCAGATCTCAGAGTCCCAAAACTGGTATCCCTTGTGATAGTTAGAGAACTTAGAATTGAATGAGCGAGCAATGAAGCAGGCAGGGGCTGCCTATTTATAGGTTTTAGAAACGTACAAATTTTTGATCCCAAATCCATGTGGGATGGATTGGTGGCCGGCCCCCCTATTAGGGTTTTGGGGGTGCCCTGTTGACTATCAACTAATTGCAGTTTAGCCCGTGTACTTCCTCAATTAATTCTATTAGCTTCCGGTTAATTTATTAACTATTAATAAATTAACAAACTAACTCATTAATCAAATATAATCAATTATTTAGTTTCTAATTAATTTATCAAACATAATAAATTAACAAACTATTTAACATTATATATTTAAGTTAATCATCTTCTCTTTACAATTCATTGCATGCACCCAAAAAGGATCCAGCCTGATAACAATATGTTTACAAATAATTGTGACTTGGACACTAATTCCAACAGTCTCCCACTTGTACAAGTTGGCAACTATTTGTCTAAACACATTCTATTACCAGCCTTCCTAGCTACTCGATACAGCTGCCGAACTCTGATTCATATCAGAGCTAATCCTTTAGATAAGGGATCAACTATTCCTTCGTTCTCTGATATCGTATGAAACTAAGACATGGATTATAATCAATCTTTGGTTTCAAAATTATGTTTCTGATTTCCGATTAATATGACTATATGAGACTTATTAATTGAACACTTCAATTTTGTCTCGGTCGGGCCCGACACTCTAGAGTCAACGTTTAATCATCAAAGGGCCCATAGATATCGCTTTTCCATATAGGCAAAAGGAACGAATAAAATTTGCATACACAGCGCTAGCTAACTAATAACATCGTAACTAGATACATCCGTTATAACTGGCAGTTACGCACAGCGTTTGAATGCACTAAGGTATGACGGACTAGAAAACCGCAACTTCAATGTATCTCCGTCTGAAGAATAGAGGATATTATCATCTTGGAAATACTTATGATTTGATCCATGAAGTATCTTTCCAAGTGCGAGTGCCTTATACTTAAACCTCCATTAAGTACCCATGAATGTTGCAGCAATCTCTATGCTATGTCAAACTCATGACAGTCTACTAACATTCCATGACAGTCTTTATTCAATACTAACTCCCGGTAGTACGAACGACTGAGGTATTTGAATAAAATTAATTACTCTGGGAGTTGGTTCTAAACATGCAAAAGGAAACACAACAATAAATTAATAGAAGATGGCAGCACTTTGCAAATAAATAAATCTCCATTATTTAATCACCAAATCCATTACAATTTCAAATCATTGTTACAATGTTTCAAATTCAAAACTAACTACTAAACTTTACATTATCTCGTAATCCTATGCTAACAGCATGACTACTGTGTTTCAGTTGAGAAAGTGGCTTTGTGAACGGATCAGCTGGATTCTCCTCTGATCGCACTCTTTTCACAATCACATGTCCTTCTTCAACCTTGCTACGAACAAAGTGGTACTTCCGATCAATATGCTTGGACTTTCCATGATCCTTGGTTTCTTTAGTCAACGAAACAACACTTTCGTTGTCGCAGAATATTTCGATGGGGTCTTGAACCGTTGGGACAACTCCAAGATCTCCAATGAGATTCTTCAACCAGATGGCTTCCTTTGAGGCTTCTGAGGCTGCAATATATTCTGACTCGCAGGTAGAGTCTGCCACGGTTTCCTGCTTTGAACTCTTCCATGTCACGGCTCCCCCGTTCAATAAGAACACCCAACCAGATTGTGATCGACAGTCATCTCTATCCGTTTGGAAACTCGCATCGCAATAACCAGTTATTTTGAGTTCATCCTGTCCACCGTAAACCAAGAACCTGTCTTTAGTATTTCTTAAATACTTAAGAATATTCTTGACCGCCGTCCAATGACCTTCACCAGGGTCTTGCTGATGTCGACTTATCATGCTTAAAGCAAATGAGACATCAGACCTCGTACATGTCATGGCATACATTATAGATCCTATGGTCGAAGCATATGGAACTCGACTCATTCTGTCTCGTTCCTCCTGTGTCTTCGGGCTCATGTCTTTACTAATCTTTATGCCATGAGCAAAGGGAAGGTTCCCCTTCTTAGACTTCTCCATACTGAATCTTTTCAGTATTTTGTCCAAGTACGTATCCTGGCTTAGTCCTATTAGACGTCTCGTTCTATCTCTATAAATCTTTATACCCAGAATAAAAGCTGCATCTCCTAGATCCTTCATAGCGAAACATCTTCCCAACCAATCTTTTACACTCTGTAATGTTGGGATGTCGTTTCCTATAAGTAATATGTCATCGACATATAATACCAGGAAGACTACAGTGCTCCCACTGACCTTGACATATATGCAGGACTCATCTTCGCTTCTAGAAAATCCAAACTCTGTGATTTTCTCATGAAAGCAAAGATTCCAGCTACGAGAAGCTTGCTTAAGTCCATAAATGGACTTCTGAAGCTTACACACTTTCTTAGGATACTTGGTGTCTACAAAACGTTCAGGTTGTGTCATAAACACATCCTCTGTCAATTTCCCGTTAAGGAAAGCGGTTTTGACATCCATCTGCCAGATTTCATAGTCATGAAACGCAGCTATAGCCAGAACTATCCTTATGGATTTAATCTTAGCTACCGGTGAAAAGGTTTCCTCATAGTCAATCCCGTAGGTTTGAGTATAGCCCTTTGCCACCAGCCTAGCTTTGTAAGTGTGTACTTTCCCATTCATATCCGTTTTCTTCTTGAATATCCACTTACAACCCACCGTCTTTAGACCGGGTGTGGGATCAACCAAGTTCCAAAATTGGTTGCCATACATGGATTCAATCTCGCTATCCATAGCTTCCTTCCATTTGGCTGCCTCAGGGCTTGCCATCGCTTCCCGGTAGTTAGCTGGTTCATCTAACTCGACTAGTGTACTATCACTAATCATATCATCCTGTTCAATATGGAAACCATAGTAGAACTCAGGAGGATTGCTAACTCTACCGGATCTGCGCAAAGGTAAGGATATGTCATTGGGTTCAACAGGCATCTCAGCCTCATGTTGATGGTCAGTGTTTGCAATTGGTTCTTCATCGGTATTATCTTGAATCTCATAAAGATCGATCTTACTCCCACTGTCCTCTTTAGATATTATCTCCTTCTCGAGGACACTCCTCTTCGAGATATAAACACTACGTTTTCACGTGGTTTGTAAAATAGTTATCCAAATGACTCTTCTGGGTTACCAACGAGTTGACACTTTTAAGATCTTTGACTGAGTTTGTGAGGGGTCTCTCGTCCAACGAAGACTTCACAACCCCAGATCTTGATGTGACCAAGGGAAGGATGCTTTCCCTTCCACATCTCGTAAGGTGTCTTTGAAACTTTCTTGGTGGGTACTAGATTTAGAATATGTGCCACAGTTTCTAATGCATAACCCCATAAACTTACTGGAAGTGTTGCTCGACTCATCATAGATCGGACCATGTCTAACAAGGTCCTGTTTCTCCTCTCCGCAACTCCGTTGAGTTCTGGTGTTCTAGGAGGTGTTAACTGGGAAACTATTCCACAGCTTCTAAGATGATCGAGAAACTCGATACTAAGGTACTCTCCTCCCCTGTCGGAGCGGAGAACCTTTATCTTTCTGCCCAGTTGATTCTCTACTTCACTTTGATATCTTTTGAATGTCTCAAAAGTGTCGGACTTATGTTTAATTAAATAAACATATCCAAATCTACTATAGTCATCTGTAAAGGTGACATAGTACCGATTTTCCCCTTTTGTAGCACATCGGAATGGCCCACATACATCTGTGTGGACCAAATCCAATAGTCCTTCACCTCTTTCACACGTTCCTGTGAATGGTGATTTTGTCATCTTGCCCAGTAAACAGGATTCGCATACATTATCCGATTTTAGGTCGAATGATTCCAAATATCCATCCTTTTGGAGTTGGGCGATGCGTTTCTTGTTAATGTGCCCAAGGCGACAGTGCCACAATTTGGACTTATCAATTTCGTTAGAATCAATATTAAATAATAAGTTGTTATCACACTCAACAGTTTCATATATGCCATTATAAGGACAAGCTTTGAATATAAAAACATCATTCAATTAAACCAAAATACTTCCATTTTTATTATCAAAGCTGAAATTGTATCCATCCTTATACAAGGCAAACAAAGAAATGATGGTCCGATTCATATCGGGTGAATAACAGCAATTATTTAAGCTAATCTCTACTCCTGATCTAAGCACGAGCTGGAACCTTCCGACTTTCTTCACAGGCGTGATCTTTCGATTCCTCATGATTAGGTTCAGCTCCCCATGCTTCAAGCTTCTACTTTCCCTTAGTCCCTGCAATACAGAGCAAATGTGAGTACCACATCCTGTATCAAGAACCCATGAATTAGAGATAAAAGTGTTATGGAGTTCGATCATGAACATACCTGAGGTGCTGGCCTTTTCAACTTTTCCGTCTTTAAGGTCCTTCAGATATGATGGGCAGCTTCGCTTCCAGTGCCCCTTGCCATTGCAGTAAAAGCATACTGCTTCCTTCGGATCTTTAGTAGGCACAATACCGGACTCTGTTTTCCCTTGAGACCCTTTCTTTGACTTTCCTTTTGGGGTCTTCCAGGATGACTTACGTTTCTTTGAGGCCTTACCGACAGTAAGCACAGGGGCCACAGGGGTCTCATCTTTCTTGATGCCTTTTTCAGCGGTCCGGAGCAGATTATGCAGTTCCATAATTAACGTCTCCTTCTGATTCATGTTCATCTGATAGGAGTGTGCGAACTGATTATAGATGGTGGGCAGTCCAGAAAGAATGATATTGGTGGAGAACTCAGAGTCAAACACCATATTGAGAGCCTCCAGCCGGTCGAAGTACCCCTTCATCTCAAGGACGAAAGTGCAGATAGATGTTCCAGGTTTTGGTTTGCAGGCCATGAGGGATCTTACCACATCAAGGCGCTCTTTGCTCGCCTTAGCCTCAAACATCTCTCGCAGCTGCGGATTCATCTCAAAGGCCCATGTATTCTCGAAGGCTTTAGCAAGCTCAGGAACCATGGATGACGCCATGATGCAGGACACTTTGTTTGCATCATCGTAATGTTTCTGGTGTGCGTCCATTTCCTCCTGGGTGGCATTCTCATTCAGTGTGGGAATTTGTTCATCGAGAACATACTCCTTGTTCTCGTACCTCAGCGTAAACCTGAGGTTTCTCATCCAGTCCACATAGTTTGGACCGGATAGTTTTTCCCTACCCAGAACAGAAAGGAGTGAGAAGTTGGATGGGTGGTTGGGAGCAGGAGTGGGAGTACCAGTAGAAGTAGACATCTGTGAGATAAAGTTTTAGTTAGTTTGAAGTATTCCTTAAACAATTTACCCAATTTGAATTAAGGCTAGGATCCATATTTTCGATTCGTTTTATGAAAAGGGTCGCCGTAATCACGCCACGAATTTATTTTAGGTGGACAAACTCTTGTCGATTTCAATCTCTATGAAATTCCTAGATCTTTTGAGATTCATTGAATCTTATGAATGACATGTTAATCTCGGTTATGCTCAACTACTATCCGTGACTGGGTTGCCGAGGATCACGGACAAGATGGTGAATCTAACCATGCAAAACTGCGTAAGACCCGGCACGGATCAGTCCGGGAATCGCGAGTCCTACATCACCTCCTAATATGTCTCTCATTAGTGTGCCGGTCAATACACACGCTCCACTAACAGTGCATACAGGAGATGTGCATTTTATTCATGGATTTGCATACTAATTCACTTTTGTTATATCTAAAACGGGATTTTTGTTTTAGTACTTTAGATTATACTTTTAATCTGGACACCATCCTATCAAAAGTCTTCGGTAGCTCCATTGAACGCACAGCAAAGCGGAGGAGGTAGGTCAGCGCGAAGCTGTTAAAAACCTACTCCTTTAGGGAAGCAGAGCGACCAGCCTTATACCGCGTTTATAGTTTGTTCACTATGGGTGAGCCGATTTATCAATTGACTGACGATGTAATTAGATTTAAATGATATATATATACATATATAAATTACTTTTAAATCTTAGGGGTTTAAATTTAAACTTTTAAAATTAAAGGGTCTATTTTAAACATTTTCAAATTCAGGGTATATTTTAAACAATTTAAAATATTAGGGTTTAAATTAATATTTATATTTTACATATATATATTTCGGTTTCAATATTTAAATAAAATAAGAAACATTTAATTATTAAATATATATATTAAATCCGAAACCTATATATATAACCATATAAATCCTCAAATTTTAAACCTAGGATAATACAAGTTTATCCTAATAAATTATGATATTCTAAAACCTTTAGGATAACCACTTAATTTAAATTAAGGTAATTTCTAGATAAATAGGATTTAGGATAAACCTAGAAAATCAACCTTATCTCTAAGGCATGTTTATCTAAAACCCCAAAGATCAAACCCTTAATTAAATTAATAAAATCCTAAATTAATAAAATAATAATTTATTTAATATTTCAGATTTATCCATTTAAAACCTTTTAAAAATCCAAAAATTAGAAGATAAATATGAAAAACAATTTTTAAAATTTAGACAATTAGTTTAATATTTAAAAACTATTTTAAAAATTAAATAATTATCAAAAAAACAAATTTTACTCCAAAAATTTCAAAAAAAATAACTTTTAATTTATTTTTTGGATTTATATAATATTTAAAAATTAATTTTAAGTTTAAACAATTTAATTTAAAATTAAAACACCATTAAAATTAAATCAAAATTCCGAAAATTAATCAAAACAAATTTCGAAATTTAAGAACAAGATTATCATCTCAAGATTAGTGCAAAGCTCGTTAGGTTGACCGCTCTGATACCACTGTTGGGTTTCCTATACCCTTGCTAGGTTAAATTAAAACTTTGCGGAAAATTAAATAACCTAACTATGCAACAATATACAACCTTAAGGATCTAACCAAACAAGCTAAGCAACTAAAAAAAAGAGATGAATAAGAAAAGCTAACCTTGAGAAAATTCGCAATTTTCTTCACGAAGAACGATTGCACGAACAGCCTCTAAATCGAGTAACAAGCGTCTAAAGCAAGATCGCCTCTAGTTGTTCACACCCAATGAACAAAAGAAAAGATAATTATAACTTTTCTAAGCTCAGATCTCAGAGTCCCAAAACTGGTATCCCTTGTGATAGTTAGAGAACTTAGAATTGTATGAGGGAGCAATGAAGCAGGCAGGGGCTGCCTATTTATAGGTTTTGAAAACCTACAAATTTTTTATCCCTAAGCCATGTGGGATGGATTGGTGGCCGGCCCCCCCTATTAGGGTTTAGGGGGTGCCCTGTTGACTATCAACTAATTGCAGTTTAGCCCCTGTACTTCATCAATTAATTCTATTAGCTTCCTTTTAATTTATTAACTATTAATAAATTAACAAACTAACCCATTAATCAAATATACTCAATTATTTAGTTTCTAATTAATTTATTAAACATAATAAATTAACATACTAATTAACATTATATATTTAAGTTAATCATCTTCTCTTTACAATTCATTACATGCACCCAAAAAGAATCCAGCCTGATAACAATATGTTTACAAATAATTGTGACTTGGACAGTAATTCCAACACTAACAACCTCCTCATTGGTGTTGACAGAGGAGGCTCATTTTGGGAGAACAAGTGTATAGAAAACTCTATTCCCTATTACAGTAAATGCAGCAGTACGAAGTAAATGCTGAGAGTTATATAAGTGCCCACCACAAATGTGCTTGAAGATGAGGCTCAGAAACCTGGGATAACGAACAGTAGGTGGACGTGTCTCCTGCTGCACCAGGCCCCTCAAATTCAGAAAAATCCATTTTGCCATGTCGATTGTAGTTCCATCCACAAGCTACAGAACCACAGGGATTTCATCACGGCTCAGTTGGTCAAAGGAACCAACCTTGCTGCTAAAGCACATTACCACAGAGGCAAATAAGAAGCTGTAAGTAGAAGACAAATCCTTTCTGAACAACGTAGCTCCAACTTTTGGTTCTGCTACACCACAGATTGTAGCAGATTCCTCATCTGTTCATCTTCAGGCTGTGGCTGATCATATTTGTCAGCCACAGGGAGTCGAAGAACTTCCCTGATCAGACGAATGTTGATCTTAATGGTCTGAGTCCCTTTGAGTATAGTGCCCTTAATGACTTTGGTGTCTGGGTAGTAGGCACAGGTATACGAAAACTCATACACCATCTCCTGGTACATGACACCAGGAGTGGCAGTCATGGCATAGTTCAACGGATGAAGTTTCAAGAACTCCACCATATCTTCATAGCCTTTCCCCACATAGTTTTTGGGGATGGTTAGGTTAGCAAGGTAGTTGGTAGGTTTCAGGGTTAGCATTGTGGTGACTGATGCATGTTTTTGAACATCAGCTCCCACAAACACTGGTAGAAAGGGGTTGTTTTTGTGAGCCATTTGGGAAGTAGTGAGAGTAGCAGAAGCACAAGACACTTAGTCGATTTTTAGGGTTCTTAGGAGGGCTATGGAAGTAGTGAGGAAGACGAATATGAAACAGTAGGGGGGTATTTGTAGGATTTGAATGTGAATGGGTATGAGAGAGAAACATTTGGGCGGTTGATTTGAAAAGATCGTTAATGGAAAACGGAACGGTTGACCATGTCAGACCGTTTTTCAGACCACTTGAGCCCTTTTTAATCACTAACACACGAAACCCACATTATCCGTAGTAATTAAGTTAGATAAAAACAAAATTAAGTAACTTAATTGTGAAGAAACGTAATTAAACTAATGGTCCAAGATTTGGGTCAAACCTGTGGTGAGCAGGGTCATCACAAGCTGTTCACTCTTTAAGCTGTTCCTTCAACCTGTTCAGCTATGTAAGAACAGGTTGTGTTCAATAGCTGATCAGGTTACAAGACAATGTCTTGTATGACAGATTGAGAGAGTGAGCAGGGTGGAGGTTTGATCATCAGATTAGGCTTCACATATAAGCTGTTATTTGTCAAACCTGTTACACGCTCAAGCTGTTCAACTTTTGCTAGAAAGCGACTAAGTATAGAACATGCATAACCTGTTCTGTCTAAGCTGTTCTGTGAAACTTGAGCAGTGTGAGACATATATGGTCTTAGAACATTTTGGACACTTAGTCACTTTTGTTTAACATGCCCAGCTTGCTTACCAGATAGCTAAATCTGTTTTCATCAAGAGGTTTGGTGAAAATGTCTGCAAGCTGTTCATCTATGGAAATAAAACTTATCTCCACATTACCTTTCTGAATGTGATCCCTGATGAAGTGATGTCTGACTTCTATGTGCTTTTGTTCTGGAGTGAAACACTGGATTGTTGGAAATAACTATGGCACTTGTATTGTCACACAGAATAGGAGTTTTCCTAAATACAAGTCCATAGTCTTCAAGCTGATGCTGCATCCACAGAATCTGCCCACAACAGCTTCCATCAACAATGTACTCAGCTTCAGCAGTAGAGGTAGACACTGAGTTCTGCTTCTTGCTACACCAACTAATAAACTTTCCACCAAGGAGTTGACATACACCTGTTGTGCTTTTCCTATCTAACCTGCAGCCTGCAAAATCAGAATCTGAATAACCTATTAGTTCCAGGCTTGAGTATTTCGGATACCAAAGACCCAAACCTGGTGTACCCTTAAGGTATCTGAAGATTCTCTTCATAGCAGCTAGATGTGATTCTTTTGGATCAACTTGGAATCTAGCACATAAACAGGTAGCAAACATAATATCAGGTCTACTAGCAGGTAAATACAGCAAGCTCCCAATCATGCCTCTGTAAGCTGTTACTGAAACAGCTTTGCCACTGGCATCTGCATCCTATTTTACATTGGTTGCCATTGTGGTTTTAATAGGAGAACTTTGATCAAATTTAAACTTTTTCAATAGATCTAAAGTATACTTTCATTTATAAAAATTTCAGTTGAGGTTTGTTTAACCTCTAATCCTAAAAAGAAAGTAACTTCTCCCATCATACTCATTTCATACTTGGATTTCATGAGTAATGAAAAATTCTTGCATAATTGTTCATTAGTAGAACCAAATATTATGTCATCCACATAGATTTAAGCTAGCATAATGTCAGACTTCACCTTCTTTATGAACAGTGTGGTATCCACTTTACCTCTGGAATACCCATTGCTCATAAGGAAATTAGTAAGAGTGTCATACCAGGCTCTAGGAGCTTGTTTTAGACCATAGAGGGCTTTGTCCAACTTATAGGAAAAACCTGGATGATGTTCATTATCAAAACCTGGAGGCTGCTTGACCTAAACTTCCTCTTGCAGCTTCCCATTTAAAAATGCACTCTTCACATCCATTTGAAATACCTTCACGCTCTTATGAGCAGCGTAGGCTAAAAGCAAACGAATTGCCTCTAGCCTGGCCACAGGAGCAAATGTTTCATCATAGTCAATTCCTTCCTCCTGTCTATAGCCCTGAGCAACAAGTCTAGCCTTATTCCTAATGACATGACCTTGCTCATCCATCTTGTTCCTGTAACCCATTTTGTGCCAATTATAGTTTTACCTTTAGGAGCAGGGACCAACTTCCATACCTTGTTTCTTTCAAACTGATTGAGTTCTTCTTACATGGCAGTGATCCAATTGGCATCTTTGAGTGCTTCATCCAGTTTCTTTGACTCCATGAGAGACACAAAACTAGAGAATATACAAAAGTTCCCTAAGCTGTCCCATCTCGTTTGTACCCCTTTGTTGATGTCACCAATTATTTGATCATTGGGGTGACACCTGATCCACTTAGTACCATTTCTCAATGAGGATTCTCCTGAGTTGTTTGCATCTTCAACAGGTCCTGTTGAATAGATTTCAAGATTTTCAGACACACTGATGTCTTGAACGTGTTCACTTGTTGAGCATGACTTTCCATTGTTGAACATATCAGCAGAGGATCCAGGAAAATCAGCATTGATTGGTTCAGGACATGAATTGTAATTAAGTCAGTACACTTATTCACACAGGGTGCATCAACATAATCATCATCATGTCCATCATGGTTTGCAGGTTCCACTCTTGATGAAGTGGAAGCTTTTGAGTCCTCTTCACTGTTTGAATGCATGAGATCATCAAAGTTGAATTCTGCTGAAACTGATTCAGGAACAGCTTTGGTGGAGGCATTCCTGGACTCTTCGAAGGTGACATTGATAGATTCATCTATCACCTTTCTATTGTTGTTGTACACTCTGTAAGCTTTGGAGATAGCAGAGTATCCAACAAACACACCTTCATCAGCTTTTGGTTCAAACTTTGCCAGTTGGTCCCTTTGATTCAGAATGAAGCAGGGACATCCAAACACATGGAAGTAGCTAATATTTTGCCTCCTCCTTTTGAGCAGCTCATAGGAAGTCTTGTTGAACCTTTTCACCACTAACGATCTGTTTTGGGTGAAGCAAGCAGTGTTGACAGCTTCAGCCCAGAATGATGAAGGTAAACCAGATGCACACAACATGGTTCTAGCAGCTTCAATAAGGGTTCTATTTCTCCTTTCAGCAACTCCATTTTGTTGTGGAGTTCTTACTGCTGAAAAGTTTTGTGAGATCCCTTTTTCTTCACTGAAGTCTTCAAGAGTACTGTTTCTGAACTCAGTGCCATGATCACTTCTAAGCTGCTTCACTTGAGTAGAGTTCAGCATTTCCATCTTTTTGACAAATCCAATGATTTCTCTGGAAGCCTCTCCTTTCCTCTTCAAGAAGATTACCCATGTTAACCAGGAGAACTCATCAACCATTACTAGAGTGTATCTTCTTCCTCCTAGACTTGGGACATTGACTAGTCCAAAAAGTCCATGTGGATTAAGAAGAGAGGAGTATCAATAGAAATATTACGCTTGGATTTAAAAGATGATTTCCTCTGCTTGCCTTTCTCACAAGCTGTGCAGAGTCTATCCTTAACAAAGGTCATAGAAGGCAAACCTGTTACCAACTCTTTCTTACAGAGTTTGTTGATATTCTTGAAGTTCAGGTGTGACAGCCTTTTGTGCCATAACCAGTTTAGATCTGCATTGGTTCTTGTGAGAAAACAGGTTTCAGTAGTGGGATCAACAGATTTCATGTCCACAACATATACACCTTTCTTTCGTTGAGCACACAACACAACTTTTCCTTGGGGATCCAATATGTAACCCAGGTGCTCATCAAAGTTAACCTTGTAGCCAACATCACATAGTTGACTTATGCTAACAAGGTTATGTTTCAGCCCAACCACATAGGCTACTCTTTTGAACACTACAGCACCAGCTTTATGAGTTCAATATCCCTCAGTGGATCCTTGTACATTGTCACCAAAACTGACTTTTGGCCCTTTTTCAGGCCTTAGATCATTCAGCAGGTCCTTGCAACCTGTCATGTGCCCTGAGCAGCCACTGTCCAAGTACCAAACTTGGGATGGTTGTTTGTCCTGCAGAATGTCATAGGAAAGTATTAGTTACTTTTTAGGGGAACTCATCACAGAGATGAGTTCTCCTACTTCATCAACATGTGTTGATGGGCTAGTGATATCCACATTAATATTTCCTATTTGAATGGTATCAGTTTGGATACCACTCTCATTGACTAAGTTACTTCCAACACTGCTTGTTTTAGCAATGATGGAACTAGCAGAGTCAACTGGCCTCATGTCCTCAGTTTCAGGTTAGTCTTTAGCCATGTGTGTCTTCTTCCCACATTTATAGCATTTTCTCTTTTTGGCCTTTTTGGAAGAATAGCTTTCAGAAACACATTCTGAATTATTTCTGTTGATTTTATAAGCAGGTTTAACAAACTTATTACTATTTTTCAATGAATCAACAGCTTGGGTGGATGGCATAATAGCAACAGCTTTGCCTGTTTCTTCTTTCCTCTTTTTGGGAGGACAAATGTCAAAAACAGGAAGCTTGATTGGTTTTTGACCTTCCATAGGTTTGGGAAACTTATTCCCAGATTTCTCAGGCTTAGCAATGGCTTTGCATTTGCCCTTACTGAGATGTGATTGATGCTGCCTATCAGCATAAACACTGTTTCTGGTTTTGAAAGACTTATTTTCATTTATAACTAGTTTTCCACTATGATTTGAAAACTTATTTGAAACCACAACAGATTTGCTTTCAACATGAGACTTACCCTTGTTGAAAGCAGGCTGCTTACCTTTTGAAAACTTATTTTCAAAATGTTTAGCATCAAAAGGATTAACATGTCTCTTACCATCATCTTTGGACCCAGAGCCTGTTTTCTCAACAGGTTTAGTGTCCACAGCTGCAGTTTGAGTATGTTTTCCTTTCTTTTGCTTGTGTGAATCAACATAGCACATAGCAGGCTGAGTTGATGGAGAACACATTCCATCATCAGCCTTTGGGCCTTTTTCACACAAGCTGTCAGTATTTTGAGGCCTGACAAACCTGTTTGTTGAGATCAACTTTCCATTAACTTTCTGGATGAAAGTACTGGGAAGCTCACCAAGAGTGGATAAGTCATCTTTCTGATTATTAATCTCAACAATGGAAGCTGCTGTGTCAAGATCCCCTCCAAGATAGGCTTGGATTTGTGCTGGGATCTGCTGACTTATGCAATGGCTGACTTTTTGTGCAGATTGGCACCAAGAGTCTACTATCTTTTGAAGCTTTGCATGTTTTACATCTGTTTCTCTCTTTTCTTCCAGTAAAATGGAGTTGATGTGTTTTAGTTCATCAAGTTCAGTTTCCAACTTATGGAAATTGTCTAGTTTACCAGATTTAATTTCAAGATCAGTTTTAAGCTTAGAGATTTCAGATAGTAAAACATTATGCTTCTCTACAGCAGCTTTTAAATCAACTAACATATATTCAAACATTTTCACTTTTTCATCAGAACTGTAAGCCATAAAATTTTGTACCTTGTACATCATTGTAGGGTTCCAGTTCTCCAAGCTGCTGAAGGCTTCAGCTTCAGCCAAGTCATGTTTGAAATTGCTAGTTGATGGGACATCATATTGGCCATCAGACAATTGTTGTCTTCTTTATCTGATGATGAATCAGACTCCTCCCAGTCACATGTCTCTACCATCAGTCCCTTTTGCTTGTTGGAAGCCACTTAGTTTTCCAACTTTTTCAGCTTAGCCATGGCCATAGGGTACTTAACCCTATAGCCATCATCCCTGTTAGTCTTGTATGGTTTGGAAGACTGCCTAACAGCTTTTGACACACAGTCAGCAGCTATATTGCCAGTTTTGCCACATTTGAAGCACTCATCTTTAGATTTATCAAATGCCTACTTTTTGACAACATTTGAGTTCCCCTGCAGCATATTTCTTCAAAACCTCTTCTTATTGAACTTTTTGATAAGCATGGCTATCATCTGCTCATCATCAAGTTCAGCAAGATCTGCACTGTCTTCCTCTTCAGACATTTCCTCTTTTTCATCATCTGCCTGTTGGTCAGGATGTGTGAACACATCACACACCTGTCCAACAGGTTGTCTCACGATGGCCACTAAGGCAGCACCTCTCTTGGACATTTCCAAGGCATTTCTCTTCTGCTGCCTTGACTGCTCATCATTTAGTAAGGATCCATATAAGTTTACAAGATCCATACCTTTGATGGTACCTGAATTTCTCAAGATGGTAGAAAAGTAGTTTCATTCTTCAGGTAAGATGTCCAAGAACTTGTTCACCAGGGTCAGGCTGTCCTTTGTGATCCCAACAGCTTTGAGATCATTAACAAGAGCAGTAAACCTGGTGTAGGTTTCTGTGAGTGTCTCCTTTGGTTTTGCAAAGAAGAGTTCAGATGTTAGGCCTCTGACACTATACTGGGGATGTTATACTTCGCGGAAATCTCGCTTCCTTTACTTCATCTAACGACATGACTAGGCAGAAGACATCTTTTCCTTAATTTATAATGGACCAGCAATCTCGACCAGAATCTTCCACCCGATGCTGGTCCTGTTCTTGGAGTCAAAGACAAAGCAATTCTCACACATGCACAACTAAACCGTAAGAAAGCTGATAGGATTGCACGCTCATTCATCATCCAGGCTATTCCAGATGCAAGGTAATGATGAAAATGCCAAGCAAAGAGAGGAAAATTCATTGAACAAATATGACATGTTCTCTACAAAGGACAATGACCCTCTAGAAACTACATATCACCGTTATTATGCCCTGATGAATGACCTTAAAAAGAATGGGTTTCAGAAATCACACGTTGAGCTAAATAGGAAATTTGTAAATTGTCTAAAGCCTGAATGAAAACATTTTGTTTGGCTAATTAGAGAAATCAATGACATCAGCATACATGATCTCTTTGTTAGCTTTGTAGTCTATCAATCAGATGTTTATGGGAAGTCTTAGACCAAGAAGGCGTCTAGCTCTGCAAATTGATAGTAAAAAACTTAAATACTCATCTAAGGCTTCTAAAATATTACAACTCCTATCTGACTCTTCTGACTCAGACTCTAAAGCCAAAGACTCTGACTTTGAGGCTCGCAATCTTAAAAGACAAATTGCACTCCCCACAAGTGTATTTAATAAAATGTTTTCTAAGAAGACAACAAACTCCGCATGGAATCAAAAAGCAAAATGTTTTCCGACAAGAGAGAATCAGCTGAGCCATAAAAGACTGATGTGAAAAAGACTGATGGGAACGAGGGAAAAGGACGCTTCAATTGCGTTGAGCCAGGACAGTTTGCTCGAACATGCCGTCTCCAAAAGCAGAAGAATGTACAGTATTACAAGACAAAGTAAAACTTGGTGAAGCTTTTATTTACCGAAGACGAACAATGGCTGGAAGACACTGATAATGAGGAAGAGGATGTTGGAAATCCTATGTCATTCATAGTTGGTGGTCATCCCATAGATATCATACCTGACACATCTGTAGTCTCTCTGATGGCTCATCATACTGGAACTCACAAGGACTCTTCGACAACTGAGGCTGAGGTAAGTATCCTTCCGAAAGATGTAGTAGTTGATTTAATAGTGTTAAGAAAAGAAGCAAATAAGATAAGTGTCTTTCAAGTTTCTCTTAGAAATGCTAAGATTTAAAGGTCTGGATTAAAGTCTAACATCTGAGTCCTTCAAGAAGAGGTGTCTAAAGCCAAAGACGAGAAAAAGGATATGTCTGTTAAATTGTCTGAATTAGAATATCAACATCTGATGCTTAAGGAAGATAAAATCAGACTGCATTCAAAAATATGATTTTGTCTTTGCTGAAAGAACCAAGTTAAGAGAAAAACTCAAAGACATGGAAGATAAATTTTATAAATGTGGTCAAACTGATCAAACAATAAATATGTACATGCCTAGAGAGTTGAAATCTAGAGATGGTTTAAGGTATGTAGATCCTAGAGTCATGGAAGATATGATTAATAATAAAAAAAGTCATTTATATCATTTAATTATCATCGGTCGGGGATTTTTTATTGCCTACAATAAAACTTGGCTTGAAGTGCTAGCCGAAGAAGAGACAAAACAAACAAGATCTGATATGAAACAAATTAAATTCAATTATGATTGGTTAAATCACAATTCTATCACTGGAAAATTAGATAAAACTTTTCGTGAAGATGAATTCGTTGAACGGAAGGAAGTTAAACATGACCCGTCCTTGCCAAAACCACATGAATGTATTCCATACACTATTTTAGAATAAAGGGCTTCTGATCTAGAATAGATATTTGAAACAACATCATCATCTTTTGAGCAAGAATGGAATGATTTTTTAAAAGAAAATATCAGATTTAGAAGCCGATATTGCTCGTCTTAACTCTTCTCTAGCTGAAATTTCTACTGACTTTGCCCTCATCGATAAGTCCTATGACTTTTATTTGGAACTTAAGGAAGCTAAGGACTTGTTTGATTCTGACAGAAACACATTTTTATGAAAAGAAAATGAGTTTAATGAAGCAAGGAGATTGTTCCCTATTCGAGAACAGAATTTTAAAATAGACTCAAAATTGTTTGATAAGGAACGAGATCAACTCGTAGCCACCATCAAAAGCTTAGAGTATTAAATTTCCTCTCTAACAAAACAGCCTTCTTCAAATGTTTCTGCCAAAAATGAACTTGATTACAAGGCTATTCCAGATGAGAAAATTGATCAACGAGATCAAAACATCAAGAAAGGCATAGAAAGTTTAGCTGTTACGATCAACATTTACACCAGTGAATCTTCTAAATCTGTTTTCAAAAAAGCATAAAGGAATTCAATATACTCTTACTTTAAGAGTACACGGAGTTCCTGAAAGCCACAAAAGGTCATAAAATCCAACAACAGGCATAATTGGTTCTCTACTAAGAATGAGTCAGGCTTCTCCACTACTCAAGTGAAAAATTGTTATGAGAATCCTATGGACCTACAACCATTGATATCTGATTCTCATGTTATATAGATTAACAGTGTTTGATTTGTTGATAATCAAAAGACTGCTTGGTGTGATGCTTTGTATCACATAAATCGTGATTGAAATATTCTTTTAAGCACCTACTTGATTTACGTACTTTTAAACTTTGTGATTCTACTCATGTAATAAATGCTTGTGCTTTCTAAGTTAGGAATTAATCTATCAAACATCACGTTAATATATACAAACAAAAAGACCCATATTCACTCCCCGTTGGGTACCTAAAAATGCCAAAAGGGTCATAACTCATAAATGGGTACCCAAAGCTATCCTGACTGGACCAAAACTTTAATAGGTACCAAAAGTTATGTGATTGTTTTATAGATAAATGTGTCACACCCTGCTACTCCGGTTGGCAGCGAGGCGTGACGAGTGCGGAAGCATAACCATAATCATAACGAACGACCACTATATGGACGTTTTTAAAATACATCGTTAAAGCTTTAAAGCATAGCAATGTTTTACATAGTCTGATATGAGTAACGGAGTTCGCAAAAATACAGAGATTTAATTACATAATTAAAATATCCAAAATAATGCAGCTAAATCTCCGTTAATTGAATATGCATGCGACTCCATGGATGCGGAAGCTTGAAAGAAAATACGTCCGAAGGCATACTTGCCTTAATTTCCTGAAAATACACGCTAAAATACGTCAACAAAAATTGTTGGTGAGCTCATAGGTTTACACGTAAATCTGACTCGTATGGACAACAATAATAGAGATTGAATTTATAAAATCATAAATTCCTTGTTATGTATTACATATAAACCATCATGCAACCGAAGCTTAATTTAAAATGAGTTTGCCCTGTGCAGTATTCCCATACGTAATACCGTTTGTTGAATATATATGCACCCGCTGTTAGCCAATCCAACTAACCTGAGTGGGGGACATGACTCCCAATAGATCTATCCACAATATATTCGCGCTTACAAATAAATGCAATTAACGGTTCATGATATCAGGGCTAATGGAACCACATGTGTAATACATAATAGAAATGAAGATATTTCCGTGTCCATATAAAAACGAAGCATGTATTTCATTCCCAAAACATAACTGTGTGAAAATAGGGGCTATGAGAACTCACCGAGCGTGTGATGGTAAAAACTAGCGTAAAGTGCTTTTTAGCGTAAAGTGACGGATGATGCACCGAGCGAGATTAAACGGGTCCTAAATGATAATAAGGACTTAATATCTCCAATATATGATGATATATATATATATATATATATATATATATATATATATATATATATATATATATATATATATATATATATATATATATATTTATAGATTTTTATGTCTTAAATCACCCAACATTACAAGTTTATAAATAAAATTTGTTTAAAACGTCAAGTTTATATATATATAATTTTCCAGCTTTTTCGGAGGTTTTTCGGCCTACTTTGAGGCTGTTTTTGACCAAGCTCCAAAATGTTTTAGACTTTGGCTTTCTAGGACATTAAACTACTATATACAAAGGATTTTTATAATCAAGAACAGCCATTTTTCGAGATGTTTAGGTTGGTGAAAAAGCTCGTTAAAAACCCTATGTTGGCCATTTTTGAGCTGTCAAACTTTCTGTTTCCCAAATAATTTCTGGAGGTCTTAAACTCCAAAATAAATTATGAAAAATTACAGATATATAGTTAAGACATAGATCTAACTTTTGAGACAATAATCAACTCATTTCATTGAGTTATGAATTAGTTATGATTTTTCAAAGTCGATATAAATTTTCTGCCGAAAATCCGTAGTTTATAAACTTGAAACAACTTATGATTCTTGTTGTTTATTCAAAGACCACTTGTATAAAAGTTGTAAAAGTTATATAACACATATATAACACATGTTTTCATAATATTAACATGTTTATAATGTGTTCATACATTCATATGCATAGTTACAGAAACAACTTAAAAAAAACTAGAAACTTATAAACTTGAGTTTTTATTAAACTTGTTGTTGTTGGTGATTATATATATTATGCAAGACTTATATAAACATAAATGTATGATGAAATAAGTTAGTATTTACTTACTTTGAAGTATTTAGAATATGATTTTGAGTAGAAGTTGAAATCCTTGCAAGATATAAACCAAAACACTTGATTTTCTTGAAGAACACTTGAATGCACAAGTTTGTGATGTGTGAGCGTATAAATCCGGTTTTGAGAGAAGAAAAGGAGAGGTTTTTTTTGTTTGAAGTGTGGAAAAGAAGTGAGAAATGAGGTCTTATTTATAGGCAAAGTGTTTGGTCTTTCAAATGATGAAAGGCATGGATGAAAAGGTAGAGTGCACTTTTAAACAAAATGATTGTGTTTAAAGTAATATTAAAAAAATAAAAGTCAAACTCTAATAACCCATATGCCTAAAATCTGGCCCCTTATGTATTTATAATGTATTTATATTTTTTTCTTTGTATAAATGTATTTAGGAATGTATTCTTGTATTTCCCTTTTCTTGTAATTTCAAAAATACTTATGGATGCATTGTTTTAATGAATTGATTTAGTCTTGCATAATTAATGTTAAGTAATTGTATTAGTGTTTGATTAGTGTCACTAATCATAATTTAAGTATGTACTTAGCTGAATTAATCCTTCATAACGTAAATTGATCAGATTAATTGATTTCCCGATTCATCGCACCGATGAATTTGATTCGAATTTTCTAATGAGCATTGTTAATCACTTTGATTAATTTCTAATGACCACTGATTAGGTTATAATTGACTATTGAATATTGATTAAGTCGTAGTTGCTAACCTGGTTTAGTGCCGGATGTTACAGTCTCCCCCTGTTAAGGGAATTTCGTCCCGAAATTAGCTCGTGTTATCCACTTCTTGAGTACTTGAGAACAGGTGAGGGTATTTTTCTCGGAACTAATCTTCGCGTTCCCATGTAAACTCAGGACCTCGCTTAGAGTTCCATCTGACTTTTATTATTGGGATCCGGCTGTGCTTTAGTTTCTTGACTTCTCGGTCCATTATTTCTACGGGTTGTTCAATAAAGTTCAACTTATCGTCTAATTCTAGCTCATCCATGGGTATAACGAGTGTTTCATCAGCCAGGCACTTCTTAAGATTGGACACGTTGAAGGTATTATGGACGTTACTAAGCTCTGGGGGCAGATCGAGTCGGTAAGCTACCGGGCCAATTCTTTTGGTGATCTTGAATGGTCCGATATAACGAGGATTGAGTTTTCCTCGTTTCCCAAAACGGATTACGCCCTTCCAAGGCGAGACATTTAACATTACTTGATTTCCCTCTTGGAATTCCAAATCGTTCCGTCGAATGTCTGCATAACTTTTCTGTCGATCCGCGCGATCTTTAACCGGTTACGAATCTGGGCTATCTTTTCTGTAGTCTCCTGGATGATCTCAGGTCCAGTAATCTGACTATCTCCTACTTCAGCCCAACAAAGAGGTGATCTACACTTTCGCCCGTAGAGTGCCTCGAATGGGGCAGTCTTAATGCTCGAGTGATAGTTGTTGTTATAGGAAAACTCGACTAATGGCAGGTGCCTGTCCCAACTTTTGCCAAAATCGATGACACATGCCCTTAACATGTCTTCCAAAGTCTGAATCATCCTTTCACTCTTACCTTCCGTTTGCGGGTGATAGGCTGTGCTCATATCTAGACGTGTACCCAGTGCTTCTTGCAATGACTGCCAAATTCTTGATGTGAACCGGCTGTCCCTGTCTGATATAATTGATACTGGCACTCCATGCCTTGAGATGACTTCTTTAAGATAGATCTGTGTTAACTTATTCATCTTATCAGTCTCCTTGATTGGAAGGAAATGTGCGGTTTTGGTAAGTCGATCAACAATCACCCAAATAGTGTCATATCCTCCAAAAGTCTTTAGCAACTTGGTGATGAAATCCATGGTGATGTTTTCCCACTTCCACTGGGGTATTTCTGGTTGAACTAGCAATCCTGATGGTTTTTGGTGCTCAGCCTTAACCTTCAAACATGTTAAGCACTTGCTGACATAGGTAGCAATGTCAGCCTTCATATTTGGCCACCAGTACATTCCCTTCAAGTCGTGATACATCTTATCTGACCCTGGATGAATAGCATATCTTTTCTTATGCCCTTCATCCATGACCAACCTCCTTACTCCTCCTAGTTTTGGTAGCCAAATTCTGCCCATGAAGTATCGACATCCATTTGGCTTGATTTCAAACTGCTTATCCATACCTCTCAAGGCTTCATCCAGTAGATTACCCTCCTTGATTGCTTCTTCTTGTGCCTCGCGGACTTGAGAGTTTAGGTTTGACTGTATAGTAATGACCAAAGCTCGGACTCTTAATGGCTTAACCCGTTCCTTTCGGCTTAGGGCATCAGCCACGACATTCGCCTTTCCCGGATGATAATGAATTTCGCAGTCATAATCGCTAAGTAGTTCAACACAATGACCCTGCCTCATATTTAACTCTTTCTGATTCAGAATATGCTGAACGCTTTTATGTTCTGTGAACACCGTGCACTTAGTTCCATACAGGTAGTGCCTCCATATTTTGAGAGCAAACACCATTGCTCCAAGCTCTAAGTCGTGAGTTGTATAATTCACCTCGTGAATTTTGAGCTGTCATGATGCGTAAGCAATGACTTTATCCCTTTGCATGAGCACACAACCTAATCCATTGTGTGTGGCATCACAGTAGACCACAAAATTTTCAGTCCCTTCAGGTAAGGACAGAATTGGTGCACTACACAATCTTTGCTTTAACTGCTGAAACGCCTTTTCTTGCTCGTCACCCCAGATATACTTCACATCCTTCCGAGTCAATTCTGTTAAGGAACCTGCTATCTTTGAGAAGTTTTCGATAAATCACCTATAATAACCGGCGAGTCCTAGAAATTGGCGGATTTCCGTGGGGGTCCTAGGAATCGCCCAGTTCTTTATGGCCTCGATTTTTGATGGATCAACTTGGATTCCCTGGCTGTTGATCACATGTCCAAGGAATTTAACTTCTCGCAACCAAAATTCACATTTTGAAAATTTGGCGTATAACTGTTCTTTCTCTAACAACTCCAAGATCAGCTTGAGATGTTGTTCATGCTCCTCCTTATTTCTGGAATAGATGAGAATATCGTCTATGAACACTATAACAAATTTGTCCAGATACGGTTTACACACTCGATTCATGAGGTCCATGAATACGGCTGGTGCGTTGGTCAAACCGAATGGCATTACCTGGAATTCGTAATGTCCATATCGAGTTCTGAATGCTGTCTTGGGAATGTCTTCTTCCCGAACCTTTACTTGATGAAAACCGGATCGCAGATCAATCTTAAAGTAGAAGCTACATCCCTGTAGTTGGTCAAACATGTCATCAATTCTGGGAAGAGGGTAGCGGTTCTTTACCATTAACTTGTTTAGCTCTCGGTAGTCTATGCACATTCTGAAGGATCCGTCTTTCCTTTTCACGAACAAGACCGGAGCTCCCCAAGGTGAGGAACTTGGTCGAATGAATACTTTGTTCATCAACTCTTGTAATTGATTGGCTAGCTCTTGCATTTCAGAAGGAGCGAGTCTATATGGGGCTCTTGCGACCGGTGCAGCTCCCGGCACCAAATCAATTTGAAACTCTGCTTGCCTAGATGGCGGAAGCCCAGGCAACTCTTCCGGGAAGACCTTCGGATATTCACAAACCACTGGAATATCCTCGAGTCGCTTCTCCTCCGACTCTTTTTCTACAATTTGTACCAGTACTGTATGACAACCTTTCCTAAGGCACTCTAATGTTCTTAGGCCGGATATGACATTCAACTGTCGGTTCTTTCTTTCTCCTTGGACTGTTAGGAACTTTTTCTTGTGGAGTGGTATCCGTACCACTTTCTTACCAAACAAAATCTCGACATGATTGTGTGACAACCAATCCATACCAACTACTACATCAAAACTTCCGAGTTCTATAGGCATTAAGTCTATCTTAAAGGGATGATCTGCCAGCTTCAGTGTGCATTCCTTAATGATACTACTTGCCTCTATTATTTTACCGTCAGCCAGTTCTATAGTATAAGAGTTGTCTAAGGGAAAAGGAGTGGCATTCAATTGCTTACTAAACTTATCAGATATAAAGCTCCTTTCAGTCCCAGTATCAAAGAGTACGTAAGCGTAAATGTCATTTAAAAGAAACGTACCTGATACTACGTGGGGATCTTGACGAGCGTCACCTGCTCCTAACATAAAAGCCCTCCCCTGAGCTCCTCCACCATTTCTCAATTTCGGGCACTCACTCTTGAAGTGCCCAGTAGCTCCACATTCAAAGCAGCCTCTTTGATTTCCGCCATTGACACCCGGGGTTCCAAACTTACAGTCTTTGGTCATATGGCCAATAGGTTTTCATTTTCCACAAGTTGGGCAGGGGCCCTTGTTGTGATGAAAGGTGCATTGGGTGCAGAAAGGCTTGGTACCCATGTAGCCTTTCCTTGACTCAGTTCCTGCTACGTAGGCCTTGATGGTCTCGGGCTTCTTGGATTGTGAACCCGTATTCTTCCCAGACTTGTCTTCCCACTATCTCTTGTTTTCCCCGGCTTTGGCTTCATTCCTCCGGGACACTTGATCCATTAAATTGTTTGCCATCCTGATGGCATCCTGTATGGTGGATGGGTTTGAGGCAGTCACATTACCTTGAATTTGAGGAGCGAGTCCCCAAATGTAACGTTCGATTTTCTTGTACTCCGGGGTCACCATCTGAGGGCACAGAATACTCAGTTCATGAAATCGGTTGGTGTACCCCGCTACATACGTTCCCTTCATAGCCAGATTCCAAAACTCTGACTCCATTTTCTGTAGCTCATTCGTAGGGCAGTATTCATCGGTCATCATCTGCTTCAACTCGGTCCAAGCGAGTTGGTAAGCTGCATCGATTCCCACAGACTGGGTGTACGAGTTCCACCATGTCAAGGCGCTGTCTTGCAGAGTGTGGGTGGCAAACTTTACTTTGTCTCCTTCTATGCATCTGCTAACACGGAAGACGGATTCCAACTTTTCGAACCATCGTACTAATCCGACGGCTCCTTCGGTCCCATTGAAGTATCGGGGTTTGCAGCTCAAAAACCCCTTAATTCCGCAACCTTTAGGGTGGGTTTCAGTTCCTCCTGTGGTGCGGCTAGCACCACCATCTCCGTTAGCTGAACTATTTCTGTTGGTCTCGTAAGTGGCTATAGCAGCAGCCACCCTTTGTGCAACTAGCTCCTCAATTTTAGCGGCGCTCATAACTCGTCTCGGCGGCATTATCTTAAAGTTTAAAGAAAATAGCATAGCGTAAGAAGTTGAATCTTAAAGATGTAAATTTTTCTTAAGGCACAACACTATAATCATCAAACACAATTTCATAAATAACTTGCAATTTTCATTAATCATTCATAATTTTCTTACATTGGGGCGGGTTATTACCCGAAAATTTTAGTCCTACACTACTACATAATAAGTTCCTAATATTACAAAGATAGAGGGGGGTACTAGGTGTGGGAGTGATCAGGAGTCTCTCCCTTTTCTAAGGCATTGAGGCGCAAAGTCAGCTCCTCGATCCGAGCCTGGCTTTCGGCTAGTTGCTGCCGAAGCTCATTCAGGCCATCCTGTTGGATGGTGAGAGCATGCTGGTTAACCCAGTATAAATTGGAGTTTTGAATCTCCTCCCGCTCCAGACGGGCAGTCAATTCTCCAAAATCTAGGTTAAGTGACCGAATTTGGTGATCATGCCTGGTAGACCGTGCTACCAAGAGTGGTATGGTCTGATCGGCGGTTTCTTGAGTGAGTGTCGAGATAGGTGCGGAGGATGGTCCTCCAATCTCAAAGTGGGGAGGGATTCCTTCCTCCCGCCTCCATTCTTGGAGGGTCTCGGGTATCCAGCCCCATCTTCGGGCGTTTGCCCGTCGTCTTGGTGGTGAACTTGGTTGTGGTGCTGGCACGGGGATAGACTCCCGTCATTGCATGAAAACTCTCTTGCGGGGTGTATAGAGCATCTTTGGGCCATTGGGGTGAGGGCGGTATGGTGTGAATGATGGAACCTCTGGGTGATACAGGATATAAGAGGGGACCACCGGGGGTGGTGGATCGTCTCGGGATTTGTCTTCCTCCATGGGTTCCTCCTCCATGGGTTCTTCCTGGAATTCCTCCATTGGGTCCTCGTCCTCCGAGGGGTCTTCCTCCTCGGTCGGGTCCTCCTCAGAAAATACTTCCGGATTGTATGGGCTAGTAGGGGTATACTCCTCTTCTGAGTCGGACAAGATGATTATCTCTTGGTGGGACATGTTTTTCTGCTATCAAGGTCCATGCATAGTCTTTCAGTTAGTTACAAGTTACAAAATATTTCTAAAATAAGTAAATCTCATGTGCAGTAATAGTCTAGGGTACTAATGCAACCTAGTTCACTATAACTATGGCTCTAATACCAATCTGTCACACCCTGCTACTCCGGTTGGCAGCGAGGCGTGACGAGTGCGGAGCATAACCATAATCATAACGAACGACCACTATATGGACGTTTTTAAAATACATCGTTAAAGCTTTAAAGCATAGCAATGTTTTACATAGTCTGATATGAGTAACGGAGTTCGCAAAAATACAGAGATTTAATTACATAATTAAAATATCCAAAATAATGCAGCTAAATCTCCGTTAATTTGAATATGCATGCGACTCCATGGATGCGGAAGCTTGAAAGAAAATACGTCCGAAGGCATACTTGCCTTAATTTCCTGAAAATACACGCTAAAATAAGTCAACAAAAATTGTTGGTGAGCTCATAGGTTTTCACGTAAATCTGACTCGTATGGACAACAATAATAGAGATTGAATTTATTATATCATAAATTCCTTGCTATGTATTACATATAAACCATCATGCAACCGAAGCTTAATTTAAAATGAGTTTGCCCTGTGCAGTATTCCCATACGTAATACCGTTTGTTGAATATATATGCACCCGCTGTTAGCCAATCCAACTAACCCGAGTGGGGGACATGACTCCCAATATATCTATCCACAATATATTCGCGCTTACAAATAAATGCAATTAACGGTTCATGATATCAGGGCTAATGGAACCACATGCGTAATACATAATAGAAAAGAAGATATTTCCGTGTCCATATAAAAACGAAGCATGTATTTCATCCCCAAAACATAACTGTGTGAAAATAGGGGCTATGAGAACTCACCGAGCGTGTGATGGTAAAAACTAGCGTAAAGTGCTTTTTAGCGTAAAGTAACGGATGATGCACCGAGCGAGATTAAATGGGTCCTAAATGATAATAAGGAGTTAATATCTCAATATATGACGGTATATATATATTTATAGATTTTTATGTCTTAAATCACCCAACATTACAAGTTTATAAATAAAATTTGTTTAAAACGTCAAGTTTATATATATATATATATAATTTTCCAGCTTTTTCGGAGGTTTTTCGGCCTAGTTTGAGGCTGTTTTTGACCAAGCTCCAAAATGTTTTAGACTTTGGCTTTCTAGGACATTAAACTACTATATATAAAGGAATTTTAGAATCAAGAACGGCCATTTTTCGAGATGTTTAGGTTGGTGAAAAAGCTCGTTAAAAACCCTATGTTGGCCATTTTTGAGTTGTCAAACGTTCTGTTTCCCAAATAATTTCTGGAGGTCTTAAACTCCAAAATAAATTATGAACAATTACAGATATATAGTTAAGACATAGATCTAACTTTTGAGACAATAATCAACTCATTTCGTTGAGTTATGAATTAGTTATGATTTTTCAAAGTCGATATAAATTTTCTGCCGAAAATCCGTAGTTTATAAACTTGAAACAACTTATGATTCTTGTTGTTTCTTCAAAGACCACTTGTATAAAAGTTGTAAAAGTTATATAACAGATGTTTTCATAATATTAACATGTTTATAATGTGTTCATACATTCATATGCATATTTACAGAAACAACTTATAAAAAACTAGAAACTTATAAACTTGAGTTTTTATGAAACTTGTTGTTGTTGGTGATTATATATATTATGCAAGACTTATATAAACATAAATGTATGATGAAATAAGTTAGTATTTACTTACTTTGAAGTATTTAGAATATGATTTTAAGTAGAAGTTGAAATCCTTGCAAGATATGCACCAAAACACTTGATTTTCTTGAAGAACACTTGAAGAACACTTGAATGCACAAGTTTGTGATGTGTGAGTGTATAAATCCGGTTTTGAGAGAAGAAAAGGAGAGGTTTTTGTTGTTTGAAGTGTGGAAAAGAAGTGAGAAATGAGGTCTTATTTATAGACAAAGTGTTTGGTCTTTCAAATGATGAAAGGCATGGATGAAAAGGTAGAGTGCACTTTTAGACAAAATGATTGTGTTTAAAGTAATATTAAAAAAATAAAAGTCAAACTCTAATAACCCATATGCCTAATATCTGGCCCCTTATGTATTTATAATGTATTTATATATTTTTTTTTGTATAAATGTATTTAGGAATGTATTCTTGTATTTCCCTTTTCTTGTATTTCCCTTTTCTTGTAATTTCAAAAATACTTATGGATGCATTGTTTTAATGAATTGTTTTAGTCTTGCATAATTAATGTTAAGTAATTGTATTAGTGTTTGATTAGTGACACTAATCATAATTTAAGTGTGTACTTAGTTGAATTAATCCTTCATAACGTAAATTGATCGGATTAATTGATTTCCCGATTCATCGCACCGATGAATTTGATTCTAATTGAGTTGAATTTTCTAATGAGCATTGTTAATCACTTTGATTAATTTCTAATGACCACTTATTAGGTTATAATTGGCTATTGAATATTGATTAAGTCGTAGTTGCTAACCTGGTTTAGTGCCGGATGTTACAAAATGGCTCCTGTTCATCTCAGTACAAAACCAGTGTTCAAAAGAGATGGTTGTTGTGCATCTCATTATCGAACCAGACTCGATATAGATGGATCCTATTCACTTTCATCCTGGGACCCGTACTTCAAGGATGTGGTTTCTATTTATCTCGGACTAGAACCTGAACTTCAAAAAGATAGCTTCTAAACACCTCTTTTTAGAACCTGTGCTACAATGTTTTTGAAACTTCCACCCTGACGTGCATATCTAAGTATCAGTTCAACATCAATGACGAAACGACTGTAGGGAGTATGAATTTCTTTCTTATATTATGCTTCTATATTCTATTGACTGATATTTATTCTTATTTGTAGCAGGAGTTTCCAACTACGTGTTACGAACATATGTTTTTTTTGTCATTCACACTTCCCGTACGCAAATTTTTAAAGGAACTTATTCTTGGTGCACACATGTAGGGGGACTGTTTTTATTTGAAGTCTTTTAATAAATATTTTTCTTTCATAGTTAATGTGTATATAATGTTTTTCTTTTAATAAAGTTTTTTTAGTTTCAACAGTTTTAAACCCTTAATTATGCAAAACAGCTTTGGATTAAATCTTAATCATCATTTAAAGGGGAGAAAATTTTTGGTTTCATCTGAGGAGATATGTCCAATCGTTCATGCCAATCAAGATGCATTCATTCATTCTGATTCACTTATTCTAATTCATTCTAACTTATCATATCTCATGATCTCAGTTCTCTAAGAATATCTCCACACACTATGTATTCGTTCACTGCTGAATTCATTCCAATTTGAATTGCATTTCATTCTTATTGTTTATTCAGATCATTCTCTCCATATTCTGATATTTCATAACCATCAGAATCCTGAATCTCAATCATATCAGAATCATTCATACATTTTGAACTATGTCATTCTGATTGCTTATGATTCAGTCATCTCCATGCCCATCTGAATCATTTCATTGAGTTCAATCTAGTAATGCTACAGCTGTTCATCTCAACATCCTATACTATCTGCCATAATTGCAATCTCAAGAACTCAATTTTTCATCATCTTCGATAACATCTGCTGACTCTAATGTACCACATGATCGAATTAGGCATATATATCACTCCTATGGTCTACCCAGAACCGGATGACCTACCCATAGAGTAATCCTTCCAATAGATGAGAGGTAAGGGTCTTCATATTGTAGGTCCCAAAAGGTTTCCGTATTGAGTTGTTCTAAGTTGTAGATGGGTGGAGGGGGGGGGGGTGAATACAGCAAATTAAATTCATCAGTGTTTTCTCAATATTTTTGTATACTATCAACAAGTGTTAAATACAAACAAGTTTGAACTGCGGAATGGTTCAAGCTGAGATGACAGATACAACAGATGTTTAACCGATCTAAGACACACTCAAACTAGATACAATGAATACACTTACTAAGATGAACACACTGTTTACAAGACACAGATGGACAGCTTGAATAAGAACAACTTGGACACACGATACTGTTTTATTCAAGCGGATTTGCATGGTTGAAAAACACACTTCTATGCACGATCTGAATTTCTCACTCGTCGTTGTCTCACATTCCTTAGAAGCTTAATTTTATACTCTCACTGAAAATCTCAGTGAAGCTTCCTCATTGGACAAGGAGATAGTGGGATGTCTTTCTAAAACGACAAAATAACTTTACTGCACATTCTGATAAAGCAGACTTGTCTTTACATGGCAGAATCTGTCTTTTTCTTTTTGTCTCTGTTGCAGAAGGCTTTAACTAAAAGAGGAATGTCAACTTTGAACCTTTCATCTTCTGTTAAGGTCATTTTGATATAAGAAATGGTATGTCACCCATTTCAGATATCCCTTTTTCTTCATGTAACAGAACAGCATAGGACACAAAGAACAGGTTCTGTTCACAAAGAACATGGAACATATTCCGTAAAGTGTTTAGCCTGTTCACAAAGAACATGTTCTGTTCCCAAAGAACAGAACACTTAGAATTTATCCAAGCTACTCAACAGGATAGAGCAGCGTAGATAGTTTATGTCCAGCCTGTTCAACAGAATGAACAGCGTGGGCAATCTGCCTTAGTTGCAACAAATGCAACAGGGTAAACAACTTTGACTTATACTGCAAATCACTTTTCAGGTTTCAATAAAGCATTAACAGGCCTTATATTTATACCTTCAAGTGCATCAAAGAGGTTTGATTAAAAATTTCCCCCTAAGATGTAGAACAGGTTTGACTGAGGCCTTTTTGTACCTAACAATCTCGCCCTATTTGCAATAATCAGTCTAAGCTGATCCTATCAATAATCACTGTATATTTTTACAATACACTTTGCTGAAATAAATTTACAACATTTAAGTAAAGTAAAGGATCAGTTTATGTATACAGGTTTTGATTACAAAACAACATATGTTCTTACAAGAGTACAACTAATGTACTAATGTAGATTACAAGTGATGTAATAGAAAATTTACAAGTAATGTAATAGTGTACAACATACGTACATAAAGAAATTCAACATGTTGGACTGTTGATGGTGGGAGCAAGTAATGGCAAGCTGATGGACAGCTTCCATTCTTCATCTACTCAGCAGCAGATGGATCTTCAAGCTGTGGTGCTTCTTCTCCAAACATTTGCTCGAGATGCTCTCTAGTTTCTTCAATTTCCTCGATTTCAACTCTTAGGAATCTGAAGTTGGGATTTTGAAGCTCTCATCTCTCATAGAACCGTTTATGCTGTTCCCATATATTTGCTCTCCATCTTATAGATTTTTCAAAGGAGTTTGCAAGTCTAAAAGCATGAGCTGCTTAAGACCAACCTTATGCAAATCTAATGCTCTCTGGAAACACTCTTTCTTTGATAGGGGATCAACAAAAAAAATAACCCAAGCTCAGGTTCCTCTATCAGCTTGTCTTCCTCAGGTACCACTCCCCTGGGTAGGCTGTGATCTACTCCTTTGATTTCAACAGCTACATCACCTTGATCAATCATTATCAGGAGTTCTTCCAGCTCAGTGTCCTTTCTCCTTCTCCTGGCCTTAATCTTAGGTTCAACAACTGAGGTTCCCTTGATTTGTTCTTCTGTGATCATGCCAAGATTCTTCACTCTCTCCATTAACATTTTGACATACGCCCTGATAGTCTTAGCAGATTCAAACTTAGACTGGCTCAGGGCAACTACCAATTCCACCCATTCTCTGAATCCCATTTGAGCAACATCAGTGTGTTCATATGCTTCCAGTTCAGTACCTTCAGCACCCGTTCTGGTTATCTGTAGTTTCCACTATTTTCCTTTCTTTGAGATGTGAACAGCTTTGACAATTGTCTCCTTGGCAAGCCTTCTGTTTGCAACATCAAAGACCTTTTTCCTTTCCAAGTTGTCAAAGGGAATTTGGGCTCTTGTAGAAGAGGATGTTGGCTTAGACTTGGTCATAGAGACCTGAGCACCCTGTTCTTTTTCTCCTTCCTTCTCAGCCACTGACTCGTTGGCAGCCTCTAGCAGTTTCCTCTGAACATCCAAGGAAGGGATTTTAATTTTTGTTGCCTCCTTGTATGAAAAGGCTTTTGCAGCTTTAGCAGAGGCTTCATCTTTCTTTAGCTTGTCAAAGGCTCGAAGCTGCTCTTCTATGTATTCATAATAGGTCTCTATAGGAACACCCAATTCTTTGGCTCTAGCCTTGTCAAACTTCAGTTGAGCAGCCTTGAGGTAGTCAGGGTCCATTGAGGCTTTCTTCTTCCCTTTAGCTGTTGTGATTAGAACAGCTTCAGGTTCCTCTTCCTCTTCTTCTTCTATTTGGTCAAGTATTATATGTCTCCTTTTGCTTGGCCTGTCCACAGGAATGGATTCCTCCCTCTTAGATGGGGCAGGGTTTGGATATCCAGCCTGACTAGACTGAGCAACTTCAGTTGACTGGGAGACATCCATAGTAGGACCTGTTCGTGAATCACCTGCTGCTTGACCTATAGATGCTGATTTCTCCTTAGAGGGAGATGAAGATTTCTCCCCCTTAGACTTGGTCTTTGAGGCAGATATCTTCACCCCATTTGAAGGAGATGGCATATAGCCTTCAACACTAGGTCTACCTGGAGAAACGAATTCAGCAGGCTGAGTAGTAGTTTTGGAACTAACCAGGCTATGCACTAAGAAAGCCAATTTGTCCTTCACCTCTGCAAGTTTGGCAAGATAGGTTTGAAGAGAGGTAGATTGGGAAGTAGTAAGAGAAGACAGCTGAAAGATGGCTTCCCTGTCAGAAGCTGTGACCAACAAACTTTGAAGCTGTGCAATATTTAATTCAAGAGAGTCTTGCATATGATCAAGGTTTGATGACATAGAATTTGACAGAGAGACTACTGAAGTGTTCAAGCTAACTAACATGGAAGGAATAGTATTTAAGAAAGTATTTAGCAGAGTTGACAACTGTTGGGAGACAGCTTCCAGAGAGGACACAGAGTCTTGTTGAGTAGAAAGAATGGATGAGAGGGTAGAGAAGAGTGTTTGCAGGTGTGCAGTGAGTGCAAGCAGCTGGGAGGATTGATCACCTTATGGAGGGGGGGTTGGAAAGGAAGTCTTGAATGAATCAAAAAATCCTTTAAACCGTGCAGTCACAGAGTCTGATATTATGGAAGGTAGGGAGGTCAAGGAGTTTTCCAAAGAACCAACTTTGTTGGTCAGCAAAGAGAGCTGATCCTTCAAAGGAAGATCTTTGGGTGATGGAGGAATATGTGTGAATTGTTTGGATTGGGTTGATGGTGAAGAATGAGAATGGGATGAGGATGAGGCAGGTGTTTGGGGATTTGTCGGGGAAGGTAAGGATACTTTAGAAAGGAGTTCCATAGCCTGGGCATACGTGAGATGGCTCAGCTTGGAAGGATCAATAGATCCTTCAGCAGTGTCTATTTCTACATCATTAGGAGAGTTGGTAGGAGTTGCTGGCCTTTTAGATGCTACTTGTGTTGCAACACCTTCATTAAGACCTGGGGAGGTTCCCTCAGCAGTACCTTGGTTAGTAAGTACCTCTTCATGGGGATAGGGGATGTGCATTTCAACATCAGCAGTGGTGAAACCTACTGATGGAGTTTGCAATTGGGGGGCAGCCTCACCAAAAGGATGGTCCATTCCCTTTGGTTCATCAGCTTGGGAAGATGGTCCTTCAACAGCTGTTCGGTGTACAAAAACTGCATCACTAGGAGCACAAGTTTGAGGCTAATCTGCTGGATGGTCAGTTCCAGCAGTTTTGGCATCTCGTGCAGACTCAGTAGGTGTAAAAGAAGTATGAGGTGGAGACTGTGTGGACTCAGTATGGAGTGGAGTGAACTCCTGTCTTTCAATATGCTTAGCCTGTTGGGAGGCTGGGATAGTGGATGTGGTAGTCTCCATTTTTACAACTGATTCCTGTTGGGAGGAACCAGAGGGTCTAGGCTGACTCTAGGTTGACTCAAGTTGGACTGAAGCCTGCTCCAAAGGTGCTGAACCTTCTCCCAAAATAGGAGAGGCAACATGGGTTGATTCTTTTTCAACTAACTCTTGTTGAGAGGGGTCAGAGGGGCAGGTTTGGGATGATGGTTTCTTCCTAGCTAAAGATTTTCTCCTTGAGTATTGTGACATTGTGGGGGATCGAGGCGAAGTAGCAGGGAGTTGTGTTTGTACTGTTGACGAGACTGGGTTAGAAACAGAGGGGTTAACCTGCTCCATGGTCTCAGGTGCCACAGAGGCACCAGCAACAAAGGCTTCAGGTTTAACAGATGAACCAGGGTGAGAAGTCTGCTCCACCTCAGCCACTAAGGCTAATGGGGCAGACTTTGACTTAACTATTTTAGCCATCTTGAGGACAGGCTCATCCTCTATCATTTCCAGGCCTCTTTTGACAATCTTAGGCCTAGATTTGGATTTTCCTTTGGGAGCAATTACAGGATCCACCCTCACAACAAAGGGTTCTTCCACCAAACCAAGCAACCTCCTCATTGGTGTAGTGAGGGGATGTTCATTCGGAAGCACTGGAGTAAAAATTACTCTATTCCCAATTACAGGGAATGAAGTAGTAAGTAACAGGGGCTGAGAGTTGTAGAGTTGCTCACCACAAACATGTTTGAATATGAGGCTCAGAAACCTTGGATATCTGACAGCAGCTGGGCGAGTCACCTGCTACACCAAGTTCCTCAGATTCACAAAAATCCAACGAGCCATGTTCAGTGTATTCCCATCCACAAGCTGTAGGACTATGGGGATTTCATCTCTGCTAAGCTACTCAAATGAACCAACTTTGCTGCTAAAGCACATCACCACTAAGGCAAATAGGAAACTGTATGTAGGTGATAAATCCCTTCTGAACGGAGTGTCTCTAACTTTGGGTTCTGCTACACAACAGAAGCGTAGCAGATTGCCCATCTGATCATTCTCAGGTTGTGGCTGGTCGTATGTGTCAGCAACAGGGAAATGAAGAACTTCCTTGAGAAGAGCAGTGGTTATCTCAATGGTCTGAGTTCCATTGAGGATGGTTCCCCTGATGGTTTTGGCTGATGGATCATAGGCACAGGTATACCAAAACTCATACACCATCTCTTGGTACAGGACACCTGGAGAGGCAGCCATAGCATAGTGTAGGGGATGAACTTTCAGAAACTCCACCATGTTTTCATAACCTTTACCCATGTAGTTTTTGGGAATGGTTAGCTTGGCAATATATTTAGTGGGTTTTAAAATGAGCATCGTGGTGACTGAGGGATGTTTTTCAACATCATTACCGACGAATATTGGAAGCATATGGTTGTTTTGGTGAGCCATTTGAGAGTAGGGGAATGAAGAATACTGGACAATTAGTCGATTTTGGGTTCTTTGGATAGTTATGGAAGCATTAGAGGAAGAAGAAGATGAAACACTGAAAGAAGGTATTTATTGGATTAGAATGTGCGTGAGTAGGAGAGAAAAAGGTTTGGGCGGTTGATTTGAAATGTTCTTTAACGGAAAACAGAACGGTTTGCCATGTCCGAACAGTTGTCAGACCACTTGAACCTTGTTAGTTAGTAACACACGTTAACAAACATTATCCGCAAGTAATTAACTTAAATAAATACAGAAATTAAGTAACTTAATTATGAAGAAATGTAATTAAAACTGATGTTCTAAGATGTTGTTCAAACCTGTGATGAGCAGGTTTCATCACAAGCGGTTCCTTCCTCAAGCTGTTCATTTAACCTGTGCAGCTATATGAGAACAGGTTCTGTTCAACAGTTGATCAGGTTACAAGACAATGTATTGTATGACAGATAGAGAGAGTGAGCAGGTTGGAGGTTTGTTCAACAAAATAGGTTTGAAGATAAAACTTATTTTGTCAAACCTGTTATACGTCCAAGCTGTCCAAGTTTTCAGAAATTGGCTAACTATAGAACATGCAGAGCCTGTTCTGTCTAAGTTGTTCTACGAAACTTGCGCAGTTTGAGACATACGATCTTTTAGAGCATCAATGACACTTAGTCACATTAATTTAACATGCCCAGCTTGCTTACAAGGTAATTAAACCTATTTTTATCAAGAGGCTTGGTGAAAATGTCTGCAAGCTGTTCATGTGTGGAAATAAAACTTACCTACACATTACCTTTCTAGATGTGGTCTATGATAAAGTGGTGCCTGACTTCTATATGCTTTGTTCTGGAATGAAACACAGGATTGTTGGAGATAGCTATGGCGCTTGTATTATCACATACAATAGGAGTCTTCCTATATACAAGCTCATAGTCCTCAAGCTGATGCTGCATCCATAGAATCTACCCACAGCAGCTTACAGCAGCAATGTACTCAGCTTTAGTAGTAGAAGTAGAAACTGAGTTCCGCTTCTTGCTACACCAACTGATCAACTTTCCACCAAGGAGTTGACATCAACCTGTTGTGCTTTTCCTGTCTAACCTGCAGCCTGTAAAATCAGAATCTATAACCTATTAGTTCAAGACTTGAGTCTTTGGGATACTAAAGACCCAAACCTGGTGCACCCTTAAGATATCTGAAGATTCTTTTTACAACATCTATATGTGATTCCTTAGGGTCAACTCACTTAGCACATAAACAGCTAGCAAACATAATGTGTGGTCTACATGCAGTTAAGTATAGCAAGCTCCCAATCATGCCTCTTCAAGCTATTACTGAGACAGCTTTGCCACTGGCATTAGCATCCAATTTTACATTGGTTGCCATTGGGGTTTTGATAGGAGAACTTTGATCAAATTTAATCTTTTTCAAAAGATCTAAAGCGTACTTTCTTTGATTAATAAAAATTCCATTAAAAGTTTGTTTAACTTGTAATCCTATAAAGAAAGTAAGTTCACCCATCATACTCATTTCAATATTTGGATTCATGAGTAGTGAAAAATTCTTGCATAGCTACTCATTAGTGGAACCAAATATTATGTCATCCACATAGATTTGAACAAGCATAATATCAAACTTCACCTTCTTTATGAACAATGTGGTATCAACTTTACCTCTGGAATAACCATTGCTCATAAGGAAATCAGTTAGAGTGTCATACCAGGCTATAGGTGCTTGTTTTAGACCATAGAGGGCTTTGTCTAACTTATAGACTAAACCTGGATGATGTTCATTTTCAAAAACTGGAGGCTGCTTGACATATACTTCTTCTTGCAGCTTGCCATTCAAAAATGCACTCTTTACATCCTTTTGAAATACCTTCATGCTCTTGTAGGCAGCATAGGGTAGAAACAAACGAATTGCTTCTAACCTGGCCACTGGAGCAAATGTTTCATCATAATCAATGCCATCTTCTTGTCTATATCCTTGAGCAACTACTCTTGCCTTATTTCTAATAACATGACATTGCTCATCCATTTTGTTCCTAAAAACCCATTTAGTGCCAAATATTGTTTTACCTTTAGGAGCAGGGACCAGCTTCCATACTTTGTTTCCCTCAAACTGATTGAGCTCTTCTTGCATGGCAGTGATCCAATTGGCATCTTTCAGTGCTTGATCCACTTTCTTAGGCTCCATTAGGGACACAAAGCTAGAAAACATACAAAAGTTTCCTAAGCTGTCCCTCTTGTTTGTACCACTTTGTTGATGTCACCAATTATTTGATCATTGGGGTGACACCTGATCCACTAAGGATCATGCCTCAATGAAGATTCTCCTGCATCATTTTCGTCTCCAACGGGTCCTGTTGAACAGCTTTCAAGATTTTCAGACACACTATTATCTTGAGTCTGTTCACTTGTTGAACATGGATCTCCATTGCTGAACACATTAGAAGAAGATCCAGGGAAATCAGCATTGAGAGGTTCAGGGCATCGTGTGTTAATTATGGCAGTACACTTATTCACACAGGGTGTATCTACATAGTCATCATCATGTCCATCTTGGTTAACAGGTTCCACTCTGGGAGTGCATGAGATCATCAACGTTGAACTCTCCTGAAACTGATTCAGGAACATCTTTGGTGGAAGCACTCCTAGACACTTCAAAGGTGACATTGATAGATTCATCTATCACCATTCTTTTGTAGTTGTATACTCTGTAGGCTTTAGAGATAGCAGAGTATCAAACAAACACACCTTCATCATCTTTAGGTTCAAATTTCACCAGCTAGTCCCTCTGATTCAGAATGAAGTAAGGGCATCCAAACATGGAAATAACTAATATTTGGCCTTCTCCCTTTGATTAACTCATAGGGAGTTTTGTTGAACCTTTTCACCACTAAGGATCTGTTTTGGGTGAAGCAGGCAGTGATAATAGCTTCAGCCCAAAATGATGAAGGCAAACCTGATGCACACAGCATGGTTTTGGCTGCTTCAATGAGAGTTCTGTTTCTCCTTTCAGCAACTCCATTTTGTTGTGGAGTTCTTACAGCTGAAAAGTTTTGTGAGATCTCTCTTTCTTCACAGAAGTCTTCAAGAGTACTGTGTTTGAACTCAGTACCATGATCACTTCTAAGCTGCTTAACTTGAGCAGAGTTCAACATCTCCATCTTTTTTAGAAACCCAATAATTACTCTAGCAGCCTCTCCTTATCTCTTCAGAAAGATCACCCATGTAAACCTTGAGAACTCATAAACCATTACCAGAGTGTATCTTCTACCTCCTAGATTTGGGACACTGACTGGTCCAAACAAGTCCATGTGGATTATGAAGAGAGGAGTATCAACAGAAAAATTACGATTGTATTTAAAAAGATGTTTTTCTCTGCTTGCCTTTCTCACAAGCTGTGCAGAGTTTATCCTTAACAAAGGTAATACAAGGCGAACCTGTTACCAACTCTTTCAGTAGATTTCATGTCCACAACATATACACCTTTCTTCCTTTGTGCACACAACACAACTTTGCCTTGGGAATCCAATATGTAACCCATGTGGTTGTCAAAATTAACCTTGTAGCCAGCATCACACAATTGACTTATGCTTACAAGATTGTGTTTCAGCCCAGACACATAGGCTACTCTTTTGAATATAGCAGCACCGGCTTGAAGGGTTGCAAATCCTTCTGTGGATCCCTGAACATTGTAACCAAAGTTGACTTTTGGCCCTTTTTCAGGCCTAAGATCACTCAGCAGATCCTTGCAACCTGTCATTTGGCCTGAGCAGCCGCTGTCCAAGTACCAAACCTGCGATGGTTGTTTGACCTGCAGAGTGTGATGGGAAAATATTAGTTATTTTTAGGGGAACTCATCATGGGGATGAGTTCTTCTTCTTCATCAACATTTGTTGACGGACCAGTAAGATCAACACTAATATTTCCTATTTGGATTGTATCGGCTTGGATACTATCCTCATTGACTATGTTACTTTCAACATTGCTGCCTTTTGCAGTGTTGGAACTAGTAGAGTCAATAGGCCTCATGTCCTCAGTTTCAGGACAGTCTTTGGCCATATGTGTCTTCTTCCCACATTTATAACATTTTCTATTTTTGGACTTTTTAGAAGAAGTACTTCCAGATACACATTCTGAAACTTTCTTGTTGAGCTTCTCACTAGGTTTAGGAAACCTATTACTGTTTTTAAAAGAATCAACACTTTGAGTAGAAGGCACAACAACAACGGCTTTACCTGTATCCTCTTTCCTCTTTTTAGGAGGACAAAAATCAAAAATAGGTAGTTTGATTGGCCTTTGACCTTCCACAGGTTTGGGAAACTTATTCCGGACTTTCTGAGGTTGAGCAATGGCTTTGCCTTTGTCTTTAATAAGATGTGATGGATATTTCCTATCAAAATAATCACTACTTTTGGTTTTGAAAGACTTACCTTCATAAATAACCAATTTTCCATAATGATTTAAGAAATTATTTGAAATCACAGCAGATTTACTTTCACCATGAGACTTACCCCTGTTGGAAGCAGACTGCTTTCTTTTTGAAAACTTTTTCTCAAAATGATCAGAATCAAATGGATTAACATGTCTCTTAATATCAGGTTTAGATCCACAACCTGTCTTGTTAACAGGTCTAGTGTCCAAAGCTGCAGCTTGAGCTTGTTTTCCCTTCTTTTGCTTGTGTGAACCAGCTGAGCACTTAGCATACTGATTTGATGGAGAACACATTCCATCATCAATTTTTCGAACTTTTTCAAACAAGCTGTCAGTGTTTTGAGGCCTGACAAACCTGTTTGTTGAGACTAGCTTACCATTTACTTTCTGAATAAAGGTGTAACATCTGACACTAAACCAGGTTAGCAACAATGACCTAATCTATATTTAATAGCCAATTATAGCCTAATCAGTGGTCATTAGAAATTAATCAAATGATTAACAAGGTTTATTAGAAAATTCAACTCAATTAGAATCAAATTCATCGGTGCGATGAATCGGGAAATCAATTAATCCGATCAATTTACGATATGGGGGATTAATTCAACTAAGTACATAATTAAATTATGATTAGTAACAATAATCAAACACTGATACAATTACTTAACATTAATTATGCAGGACTAAAACAATTCGTTAAAACAATGCTTCCATAAGTATTTATGAATTTACAAGAAAAGGGAAATACAAGAATACATTTATACAAAAAAAAATGAATATACATGTATAATACATTAGGGGGCCGGCCATATAGGCATGTGTGTTTTTAGAGTTGGACTACTATTTTTTTAATATTACTTTAAACACAATCATTTTGTTTAAAAGTGCACTCTACCTTTTCATCCATGCCTTTCATCATTTGAAAGACCAAGAATTTCTCTATAAATAGAGAGGCATTTCATTCATTTTAAACACACCAAAATCCCTTGTTTTCTCTCTAAAAATCCGGCCATATACACACACATATCACAAATCTTTTCATTCAAGTGTTCTTCAAGAAATTCAAGTGTTCTTGGTGCATATCTTGCAAAGATTTCAACTTCTACTCAAAATCATATTCTAAATGCTTCAAAGTAAGTAAATACTAACTTATTTCATCCTATATTTATGTTTATATAAGTCTTGCATTATATATATAATCACAAACAACAACAAGTTTCATAAAAACTCATGTTTATAAGTTTCTAGTTTTTATTTTTAAGTTGTTTCTTTAAATGTGTTTATGAATATATGAACACATTACAAAAATGTTAATATTATGAAAACATGTGATATATATGTGTTTTATAACATTAATAACTTTTATACAAGTAGTCTTTGAATAAACAACAAGAATGATAAGTTATTTCTAGTTTATAAACTGCGGATTTTCGGCAGAATATTTATATCGACTTTGAAAAATAATAACTAATTCATAACTAATCGAAATGAGTTGATTCTTGTCTCAAAAGTTAGATTTATATCTTAACTATAGATCTGGAAGTTTTCATAATTTATTTTGGAGTTTAAGACCTCCAGAAATTATTTGGGAAACCGAAAGTTTGACAGCTCAAAAATGGCTAACATAGGGTTTTTAACGAGCTTTTTCACCAACCTAAACATCTCGAAAAATGGCCATTCTTGATTCTAAAAATCCTTTGTATATATTAGTTTAATGTCCTAGAAAACTAAAGCCTAAAACGTTTTGGAGCTTGGTCAAAAACAGCCTCAAAGTAGGCCAAAAAACCTCCAAAAAAAGCTGAAAAATTATATATATATTTGAGATATTAAGTCACTATTATCATTTAGGACTCGATTAATCTCGCTCGGTGCATCATCCATCCATTTACGCTAAAAAGCATTTTTCGCTCGTTTTTGCCATCACACGCTCGGTGAGTCCTCATAGCCCCTATTTTCACACTGTAATGTTTTGGAGTTGAAATACATGCTTCGTTTTCATATGGACACGAAAACAACTTCATTTCTATTATGTATTACACATGTGGTTCCATCAGCCCTTATATCATGAACCGTTAATTACATTTATTTGCAAGCACGAATATATTGTGGATTGATCTATTGGGAGTCATGTCCCCCATTCGGGTTAGTTCGGGTCGGCTAACAGCGAGTGCATATAAATTCAACACACGGTATTATGTATGGGAATACTGCACAGGGTAAACTCATTTTAATTAAGCTTCGGTTGCATGATGGTTTATATGTAATACATAACATGAAATTTATGATTTTAGAAATTCAAACTCTACTATTGTTGTCCATACAAGTCAGATTTACGTGTAAACCTATGAGCTCACCAACAATTTTTTTTGACGTATTTTAGCGTGTATTTTCAGGAAATTAAGGCAAGTATGCCTTCAGAAATATTTTATTTAATTTCAAGCTTCTGCATCCTTGGAGTCGCATGCATGTTTCAAAATTAACGAAGATTTAGCTGCATTATTTTGGATATTTTAATTACGTAATTAAATCTCTGTATTTGTGCGAACTTCATTTCTCATATCGGACTATGTAAAACATTGCTGTATTATAAAGTTGTAACGATGCATTTTAAAAACGTCCATATAGTGGTCGTTCGTTATGATTATGGTTATGCTTCCGCGACGTCACGCTTCGTTGCCAACCAGGGTAACGGGGTGTGACAGATTGGTATAAGAGACATATTTATAGTGAACTAGGTTGCATTAGTACCCTAGACTATAACTGCACTTAAGTTTTACTGATTTTAAAAATATTTTGTTACCAACTAAAAGACTATGAATGGACCTTGATAGCAGAAAACATGTCAAACAACACCATCATCATGTTGTCTGATTCATAGGATGAGTACACCCCCATGAGCCCCGAAGTCACTGAGGTTTTCATCGAAGGAGAACCGTCTGAAGAAGAAGACCCCTCTGAAGAACCAACGGAGGAGTCAGAAGAGGAACCTATGGAAGAAGATGACGACGGAGTGGATCCACCGCCCCCAGTAGTCCCCGCCCGCACTCCATACCATCCAGCGGAGCCATCATTCAAGCCATACCGCCCTTACCCAAACGACCCTAAGATGTTATATACAACCCAAAAGAGGGTGATCGCACCGAGACGGGAGTCTATTCCCATCTCGACCCCCCAACCAAATCCCCCACCACAGCACCGACGGGTAGACGCCCGAAGATGGGGATGGATGCCTGAGACCCTCCGTTAGTGGAGGCAAGAGGAAGGAATCCCTTCCCAGTTCGAGGTCGGACGACCATCCTCCGCAGCAATCCCACCATTCACCCAGGAAACGGCTGACCAGACCATACCCCTGCTAGTAGCAAGGTCTTACCGTCATGACCTCCAAATCCGGTCACTTAACCAGGATATTGGAAAATTGACTGCCCGTCTGGAGCGAGAGGAGATTCAGAACTCCAACTTCTACTGGGTTAACCAGCATGCCCTCACCATCCAACAGGATGGCCTGAATGAGGTTCGGCAGTGAATAGCCGAAAGCGACGCTCAGAACGAGGAGCTAGCTCAGTGCCTCAACGCGTTGGAGAAGGGAGAGACCCCTGATCACTCCCACACTTAAAACTCTTTATCTATATTTGTGGTGTTAGGAAAAATATTATGTAATAGTGTAGGACAAAAATTTTCGGGTAATAACCCGCCCATTGTAAGAAAGTTATGAATGATTAATGAATATTGCAAGTTATTTATGAAATTGTGTTTGATGATTATAGTGTTGTGCCTTAAGAAAAATTTAATGTTTAAGATTCAACTTCTTACACTATGCTCTTTTCTTTAAACTTTAAGATAATGCCGCCAAGACGAGCTATGAACGCTGCAGAAATTGAGGAACTAGTCGCACAAAGAGTGGCTGCTGCTATAGCCACTTATGAGACCAACAGAAACAGTTCAGCTAATGGAGATGGTGGTGCTAGCCGCACCACGGGAGGAACTGAAACCACCCAAAGGGTTGTGGAATTAAGTGGTTTTTGAGTTGCAAGCCCCGATACTTCAATGGAACTGAAGGAGCCATCGGATTAGTACGATGGTTCAAAAAGTTTAAGTTTGTCTTCCGACTTTTGCGGATGCATTGAGGGAGACAAGGTAAAATTCGCCACCCACACCTTGCAAGACAGCGCCTTGACATGGTGAAACTCGTATACCCAGTCTGTGGAGATTGATGCAGCTTACCAACTCGCCTGGACCGAGTTAAAGCAGATGATGACCGATGAGTATTGCCCGAGGAATGAGCTACAGAAGATGGAGTCAGAGATTTGGAATCTGGCTATGAAAGGAACGGATGTAGCGGGGTACACCAACCGATTCCACGAATTGAGCATTCTGTGCCCTCAGATGGTGACCCCTGAATACAAGAAAATCGAGTGTTACATTTGGGGACTCGCTCCCCAAATCCAAGGCAATGTCACTGCTTCCAACCCAACTACCATTCAGGACGCCATCAGAATGGCTAACAATCTTATGGATCAAGTGTCCCGGAGAAACGAAGCCAAGGCCGGGGAAAACAAGAGGAAATGGGAGGACAAGTCCGGGAAGAATACGGGCTCGCAATCCAAGAAGCTCGAGACCATCAAGGCTTATGTAGCAGGAGTTGAGTCAAGGAAGGGCTACACAGGTACAAAGCCTTTCTGCACCCAATGCACCTTTCATCACAACAAGGGTCCCTGCCCAACCTCTTGTGGAAAAGGCAAACGTATTGGTCATTTGGCCAAGGATTGTAAATTTGGAACCCTGGGTATCAATGGCGGCAATCAGAGAGGCTGCTATGAATGTGGAGCTGTCGGGCACTTCAGGAGTGAGTGCCCGAAGTTGAGAAATGGTGGAGGAGCTCAGGGGAGAGCTTTTGTTTTAGGAGCAGGTGACGCTCGTTAGGATCCCCATGTGGTATCAGGTACGTTTCTTTTAAATGACATTTACGCTTACGTACTCTTTGATATTGGGGCTGATAGGTATATCTGATAAGTTTAGCAATTGAATGCCACTCCTTTTCCCTTAGACAACTCTTATACTATAGAATTAGCTGACGGTAAAATAATAGAGGCAAGTAGTATTATTAAGGAATGCACACTGAAGCTGGCAGATCATCCCTTTAAGATAGACTTGATGCCTATAGAACTCAGAAGTTTTGATGTAGTGAATGGCATGGATTGGTTGTCACACAATCATGCCGAGATTTTGTGCGGTAAGAAAGTCGTACGGATACCACTCCACAAGAAGAACGTCCTAACAGTCCAAGGGGAAAGAAAGAACCGTCAGTTGAATGTCATATCCGGCCTAAGAATAGTAAAGTGCCTTAGAAAAGGTTGCCATGCAGTACTAGTACAGATTGTAGAAAAAGAGTCGGAGGAGAAACAACTCGAGGATATTCCAGTATTTTGTGACTATCCGAAGGTCTTTCCGGAAGATTTGCCTGGGCTTCCGTCAGCAAGGCAAGTGGAGTTCCAAATCGATTTGGTGCCGGGAGCTGCACCGGTCGCAAGAGCCCCATAGAGACTCGCTCCTTTTGAAATGCAAGAGCTATCCAATCAACTACAAGAATTGATGGATAAAGGATTCATTCGACCAAGTTCCTCACCTTGGGGAGCTCCGGTCTTATTTGTGAAAAAGAAAGACGGATCCTTCAGAATGTGCATAGACTACCGAGAGCTAAACAAGTTAACGGTAAAGAACCGCTACCCCCTTCCCAGAATTGACGACCTGTTTGACCAACTACAGGGATCTAGCTTCTACTCTAAGATTGATCTGCGATCCAGTTATCATCAAGTAAAGGTTCGAGAAGAAGGCATTCCCAAGACAGCATTCAGAATTCGTTATGGTCTTTACGAATTCCAGGTGATGCCATTCGGTTTGACCAACGCACCAGCCGTATTCATGGACCTCATGAATCGAGTGTGTAAACCATATCTGGATAAATTTGTAATAGTGTTCATAGATGATATCCTCATCTATTCCTGAAATAAGGAGGAGCACGAACAACATCTCAAGCTGATCTTGGAGTTGTTAGAGAAGGAGCAGTTATACGCCAAATTTTCAAAATGGGAATTTTGGTTGCGAGAAGTTAAATTCCTTGGACATGTGATCAATAGCCAGGGAATCCAAGTTGATCCATCAAAAATCGAGGCCATAAAGAACTGGGCACCTCCTAGAACTCCCACGGAAATCCGCCAATTTTTAGGACTTGCCGGTTATTATAGGCGATTTATTGAAAACTTCTCGAAGATAGCAGGTTCTCTAACAGAGTTGACTCGGAAAGATTTAAAATATATCTGGGGTGAAGACCAGGAAAAGGCATTTCAATAGTTAAAGCAAAGATTGTGTAGTGCACCAATTCTGTCCTAACCTGAAGGGACAGAAAATTTTGTGGTCTACTGTGATGCCTCACACAATAAATTAGGTTGTGTGCTCATGCAAAGGGATAAAGTCATTGCGTACGCATCACGGCAGCTGAAAATCCACGAGGTGAACTATACGACTCATGGCTTGGAGCTTGGAGCAGTGGTGTTTGCTCTCAAAATATGGAGGCACTACCTGTACGGAACTAAGTGCACGGTGTTCACAGACCATAAAAGCCTTTAACATATTCTGAATCAGAAAGAGTTAAATTTGAGGCTATGTCGTTGGGTGAGCTGCTTAGCGATTATGACTGCGAGATTTGTTATCATCCGGGGAAGGCGAATGTTGTAGCTGATGCCCTGAGCCGAAAGGAACGAGTTAAACCACTGAAAGTTTTAGCTTTGGTCATGACTATACAGTCAAACCTAAACTTTCAAGTCCGCGAGGCACAAGAAGAAGAAGTCAAGGAGGGTAATCTACTGGATGAAGCCTTGAGAGGTATGTATAAGCATTTTGAAATCAAGGCAGATGGATGTCGGTACTTCATTGGCAGAATTTGGCTACCAAAATTCGGAGGATTAAGGAAACTGGTCATGGATGAAGGGCATAAAACAAGATATGCTATTCATCCAGGGTCAGATAAGATGTACCACGACTTGAAGTGAATGTACTGGTGGCCAAACATGAAGGCTGACATTGCTACCTATGTCAGCAAGTGCTTAACATGTTTGAAGGTTAAGGTTGAGCACCAGAAACCATCAGGATTGCTAGTTCAACCAGAAATACCCCAGTGGAAGTGGGAAAACATCACCATGGATTTCATCAACAAGTTGCCAAAGACTTCTGGAGGTTATGACACCATTTGGGTGATTGTGGATCGACTTACCAAAACCGCACACTTCCTGCCAATCAAGGAGACTGATAAGATGGATAAGCTAACACAAATCTATCTTAAAGAAGTTGTCTCAAGGCATGGAGTGCCAGTATCAATTATATCAGACAGAGACAGCCGATTCACATCAAGATTTTGGCAATCGTTGCAAGAAGCACTGGGTACACGCTTGGATATGAGCACAGCCTATCACCCACAAACGGATGGTAAGAGTGAAAGGACAATTCAGACTTTGGAAGACATGCTAAGGGCATGTGTTATCGACTTTGGCAAAAGTTGGGACAGAAGCCTGCCATTGGTCGAGTTTTCCTATAACAACAGCTATCACTCGAGGATTAAGACCGCCCCATTCGAGGCACTCTACGGACGAAAGTGTCGATCCCCACTTTGTTGGACTGAAGTTGGAGATAGTCAGATTACTGGACCTGAGATCATCCAGGAGACTATAGAAAAGATAGCCCAGATTCGTAACCGATTAAAGATCGCGCGGGATCGACAGAAAATTGATGCAGACGTTCGACGGAAGGATTTGGAATTTCAAGAGGGAGATCAAGTAATGTTGAAAGTCTCGCCTTGGAAAGGCATTTCCGTTTTGGGAAACGAGGAAAACTCAATCCTCGTTATATCGGACCATTCAAAATCACCAAAAGAATTGGTCCGGTAGCTTACCGACTCGATCTACCCCCAGAGCTTAGTAACGTTCATAATAACTTCCACGTGTCCAATCTTAAGAAGTGCCTGGAAGATGAAACACTCGTTATACCCATGGACGAGCTAGAATTAGATGATAAGTTGAACTTCATTGAGCAACCTGTAGAAATAATGGACCGAGAAGTCAAGAAACTAAAGCACAGCCGGATACCGATAATAAAAGTCAGATGGAACTCTAAGAAAGGTTCTGAGTTTACGTGGGAACGCAAAGATCAGTTCCGAGAAAAATATCCGCAGCTGTTCTCAAATACTCAAGCAGTGGAGAACACGAGCTAATTTCGGGACGAAATTCACTTAACAGTGGGAGACTGTAACATCCGGCACTAAACCAGGTTAGCAATAATGACCTAATCTATATTTAATAGCCAATTAATCCGATAAATTTTTTATATGAGGGATTAATTCAACTAAGTACATAATTAAATTATGATTAGTAACACTAATCAAAGACTAATACAATTACTTAACATTAATTATGCAAGACTAAAACAATTCATTAAAACAATGCATCCATAAGTATTTATTAATTTACAAGAAAAGGGAAATACAAGAATACATTTCTAAATACATTTATAAAAAAAATGAAAATACATGTATAATACATTAGGGGGCCGGACATATAGGCATGTGTGTTTTTAGAGTTTGACTTCTATTTTTTTAATATTACTTTAAACACAATCATTTTGTTTAAAAGTACATTCTTCCTTTTCATCCCATGCCTTTCATCATTTGAAAGACCAAAAATTTCTCTATAAATAGAGAGGCATTTCATTCATTTTGAACACAACCAAATACGTTCTTTTCTCTCTAAAAATCCGGCCATATACACACACATATCACAAATCCTTTCATTCAAGTGTTCTTCAAGAAATTCAAGTGTTCTTGGTGCATATCTTGCAAGGATTTCAACTTCTACTCAAAATCATATTCTAAATACTTCAAAGTAAGTAAATACTAACTTATTTCATCCTATATTTATATTTATATAAGTGTTGCATAATATATATAATCACCAACAACAACAAGTTTCATAAAAACTCAAGTTTATAAGTTTCTAGTTTTTATTTTTAAGTTGTTTCTTTAAATGTGTTTATGAATATATGAACACATTATAAAAAAGTTAATATTATGAAAACTTGTGATATATATGTGTTTTATAACTTTTATAAGTTTTATACAAGTAGTCTTTGAATAAACAACAAGAATCATAAGTTATTTCAAGTTTATATACTGCGGATATTCGGCAGAATATTTATATCGACTTTGAAAAATCATAACTAATTGATAACTTATCGAAATGAGTTGATTCTTGTCTCAAAAGTTATATCTATATCTTAACTATAGATCTGGAAGTTTTCATAATTTATTTTGGAGTTTAAGACCTCCAGAAATTATTTGGGAAACCGAAAGTTTGACAGCTCAAAAATGGCCAACATAGGGTTTTTAACGAACTTTTTCACCAACCTAAACATCTCGAAAAATGGCCGTTCTTGAATCAAAAAATCCTTTGTATATAGTAGTTTAATGTCCTAGAAAACTAAAGCCTAAAACGTTTTGGAGCATGGTCAAAAACAGCCTCAAAGTAGTCCGAAAAACCTCCGAAAAAGCTGAAAAATTATATATATATATATATATATATATATATATATATATATATATATATATATATATATATATATATATATTATTTATAAAGTTGTAATGTTGGGTGATTTAAGACATAAAAATCTATAAATATATATATTATCATATATTAGAGATATTAAGTCACTATTATCATTTAGGACTCGATTAATCTCGCTCGCTGCATCATCAATCCATTTACGCTAAAAAGCATTTTTCGCTCGTTTTTGCCATCACACGCTCGGTGAGTCCTCATAGCCCCTATTTTCACACTGTTACGTTTTGGGGTTGAAATACATGTTTCATTTTCACATGGACACGAAAAGAACTTCATTTCTATTATGTATTACACATGTGGTTCCATCAGCCCTTATATCATGAACCGTTAATTGCATTTATTTGCAAGCGCGAATATATTGTGGATAGATCTATTGGGAGTCATGTCCCCCATTCGGGTTAGTTCGGGTCGGCTAACAGCGAGTGCATATATATTCAACACACGGTATTACGTATGGGAATATTGCACAGGGCAAACTCATTTTAATTAAGCTTCGGTTGCATGATGGTTTATATGTAATACATAACATAGAATTTATGATTTTATAAATTCAAACTCTACTATTGTTGTCCATACAAGTCAGATTTACGTGTAAACCTATGAGCTCACCAACAATTTTTGTTGACGTATTTTAGCGTGTATTTTCAGGAAATTAAGGCAAGTATTCCTTCGGAAATGTTTTACTTTCAAGCTTCCGCATCCTTGGAGTCGCATGCATGTTTCAAAATTAACGGAGATTTAGCTGCATTATTTTGGGTATTTTAATTATGTAATTAAATCTCTGTATTTGTGCAAACTTCATTTCTCATATCGGACTATGTAAAACATTGCTGTATTTTAAAGTTGTAATGATGTATTTTAAAAACGTCCATATAGTGGTCGTTCGTTATGATTATGGTTATGCTTCCGCGACGTCACGCTTCGTTCCCAATCGGGGTGACGGGGTGTGACAGAAGGTAATTGGAAGCTCACCAAGAGTGGATAACTCTTTTTCCAGATTATTTATCTCAACAATTGATGCTGCTTTTTCAAGATCTCCTCTAAGATAGGCTTGAATTTGAGCAGGGATCTGTTGACTGTTACAGTTATTGACGTTTTGTGCAGTTTGGCACCAAGAGTCAACAATCTTTTGAAGTTTGGCATGCTTTGTGTCTGTCTCTCTCTTTTCTTCTAGTAAAATGGAATTGATGTGTTTGAATTCATTAAGTTCTGTTTCCAACTTATGGAAGCTGTCCAGTTTACTAGTTTTTATTTCAAGATTAGTTTTCAGCTTGGAGATTTCAGACAACAAAACATTATGCTTTTCAATAGCAGCTTTTAGATCAACAAGCAGATATTCAAACATTTTAACTTTTTCATCAGAATTGTAATCCATAAAATTTTATACCTATACATCATTGTTAGGTTACAGTTCTACAAGCTGTTGAGAGCCTCAGCTTCAGCCAAGTCTTGTTTGAAGTTGCTTGTTGACGGGACATCAGTGTTGGCCATCAGACAATTGTTATCGTCTTCATATGATGATGAATCAGATTCCTCCAAGTCACATGTCTCAACCATGAGTCCCTTTTGCTTGTTGGAAGCCACCAAGTCCTCCAACTTTTTCAGCTTTGCCATGGCCATTAGGTATTAACCCTCTAGTGATCGTCCTTGTTTGTCTTGTATGGTTTGGATGATGAGCTAACAGCTTTAGACACACAGTCAGCAGCTATATGGCCAGTTCTGCCACATTTAAAGCACTCAGCCTTAGTTTTGTCAAATGCTTTCTTTTTTATGGCACCTGACTTCTTCTGCAGCATTTTTCCACTAAACCTCTTCTTATTGAATTTTTTGACAAGCATTGCAATCATTTGCTCATCATCTAATTCAGTAAGATCTTCACAGTCTTCCCCCTCAGACACTTCTTCCATTCCATCATCAACCTGTTGATCAGCTTATGTGAACAAATCACACACCTGACTAGCAGGTTGTCACACGCTGGCCACTAAGGCAACACCTCTTTTGGACATCTCCAAGGCATTTCTTTTCTGTTGCCTTGAATGCTCATCATTTAGTAAGGACGCATATAGATTTACAAGATCCGTACTTTTGATGGTGCCTGAGTTTCTTTGGATAGTAGAGAAATAATTCCATTCCTCAGGTAGAATGTCCAAAAACTTGCTTACCAGAGTTAGGTTGTCCTTGGTGATCCCAACAGCTTTGAGATCATTGATTACAGCAGTGAATCTGGTATAGGTTTCAGTGAGAGACTCCTTTCGAATTGAAAAGAAGAGTTCATACTATCTAACAAGATTGTTGATCCTGTTATCCAGTGTGATAGTGGGACCATCATAGACGGTACACAAAGTCACCCACATCTTCTTTGTAGTCTTCATTTTCTCAACCTGTTTGAACACATCGTCAGGAAGAGAAATAACCAGGTTGTTCCTGGCCTTTGCATCAAGAGCAACCAGCGTTTTGCCTTTATCAGACCATATAGCTTTTGCCTTTTCAAAGGTTCTGATCTTAGGAACAGCTCCTTCAGCAGCAGGAGTTATAGTAGTAATAGATGTTGACACATTGGGACCTTCAATTACTATCTCTAGAAGTTGTACATCCAGTTTCTCTGAATATAGCATCATTCTGCACTTCCAAGCAGAGAAGTTCTGATGATTGAACTTGGGGGGGGGGGGGGGTTGGCCATTGAACCATTGTCATGGTAGGAGGAGGAGCTGGCAACACTGTTGTCAATGGGAAAATAAGGAGAATGAGAGATGTAGAGTTAACACACACTCTATCTGCTCTGATACCAGTTGTAGGTCCCAAAAAGGTTTCCATATTTAGTTGTTCTAAGCTGTAAAGGGGGGGGGGGGTGAATACAGCAAATTAAATTTAACACTGTTTTCTCATTGTTTGTGTATATTATCAACAAGTTTTAATTACAAACAAGCTTGACCTGCGGAATGGTTCAAGCAGAGATGACAGATACAACAGATGTTTAACAAATCTAAGACACACTCAGACTGGATACAATAAATACACTCACTAAGATGAACTCACTGTTTTCACGACACAGATGGACAACTTGAATAAGAACAGCTTGGAGACACGATATTGTTTTATTCAAGCAGACTTGCATGCATTAAATACACAATTCTATGCACGATCTGAATTTCTCACTCTTGGTTGTCTCACATTCCTTAGAAGCTTCCTTTTATACTCTCACTGAGAATCTCAGTGAAGCTTCCTCATTGGACAAGGACATAGTGGGATGTCTTTCCAAAAAGACAAAACAACTTTTATGCACATTCTGAAGTTTCCAAAGAACCAACTTTGTTGGTCAGCAAAGATAGTTGATCCTTCAAATAAAGATTTTTGGGGGATGGAGGAGTATGTATGGATTGTTTGGATTGGGTATATGGTGAAGAATGTGACTGTGATGGTGATGGGGAAGATGTAGGAGTTTGTGGATTATTAGGGGAAGGCAGAGAGACTTTGGAGAGTAATTCCATAGCTTGGGCATATGTTAGATGGCCCATCTTGGAAGGGTCAAGGGAACCTTCAGCAATGGCTATATCTGCATCATGATGTGAAGGGGTAGGAGTAGGTGGCCTTTCAGATGCTTCTTATGTTGTAGCACCTTTGGTAAGACCTGGGGTGATTCCCTCAGTAACACCTTAGTTTTCAGGCACCTCTTCATGGGGAGAAAGGATGTGCATTTAAACATCATCAGCGGTGAAACATGATGATGCAATGTGCACTTGGGGAGCAGCCTCACCAGAGGGATGGTCGATTCCCTCAGGTTCATCACCTTGGGATGAGGGTTCTTCAACGGTTGTTGGGTGTACAATAGCTGCGTCACCAGGAGCAGAAGTTTGAGGCTGATCTGCTGAATGGTCTGTTCCAACAGCTTTGGCACCTCGTGCAGACTCAGATGGTGTAAGAGAAGTATGAGTTGGAGACTCCGTGGACTCACTATGGAGTGGAGTGGACTCCTGTCTTTCAATACCCGTAGCGTGTTGGGAGGCTGTGATAGTGGATGAGGTAGTCTCCGTTTGTACAACTGGTTACTGTTCGGAGGAACCAGAGGGTCTAGGCTAACTCTGGTAGGACTCTTTTTGGAGTAAAGCCTGCTCCAAATGTGCTGAACTTTTTTCCAAAATAGGAAAAGTAGCAGGGGTTGCTTCTTTTTCAACTGACTCCTGTTAAGAAAGGTCAGAGGGGCTAGTTTGGGATGACGGTTTCTTGTTGGCTAGGGATCTGCGTCGGTTATATGGTTTGAGGGATGAAGTGGAAGATGGATGTTGTGGGGAAGTGATGATGGGTTCTTTTTTGACTGGATGTGAGACTGGGTCAGAAATAGGGGGGTTAACATGTTCCATGGTTTCAGGTGCAACAGAGGCACCAGCCACAAAGGCTTCAGGTTCAACAGATGAACCAGGGTGAGGATTATGCTCCTCATCTGCCACTGAGGCTGATGGGCCAGACTTAGACTTAACTGTTTTAGCCTTCTTACGGACAGGCTCAGCTTCAGTCGTTTATAGGCCCCTTTTCACCAGCTTGGGCCTGGATTTGGATTTTCTCTTGGGAGCAGCCACTGGATCCACCATCACAGTAGTGGGTCCATCCACCAAACCAAGTAACCTCCTCATTGGGGTAGATAGAGGAGGCTCGTTGTTGAGTCTTGGAGTGTAAAAGACTCTATTCCCGATGAAAGAGAATGCAACAGTAGTTAACAAGGGTTGAGAGTTGTAGAGATGCTCACCACTGACATGTTTGAAGATGAGACTTACAAACCTTGGGTATCTTATAGCAGCAGGGCGATGTTCTTGCTGCACCAAGTTCCTCAAATTCACGAAAATCCAACGAGCCATGTTCAGTGTAGTTCCATCCACAAGCTGCAGAACTATGGGAATTTCATCCCTACTAAGCTGGTCAAAGGAACCAACTTTGCAGACAAAATACGTCACCACTGAGGCAAATAGGAAATTGTAAGTGGGTGAAAAATCCCTCCTGAACACTATAGCTCCAACTTTTGGTTCTGCTACACCACAGAAGCATAGCAAGTTTCCCATCTGATTATCCTCAGGCTATGGTTTATCGTAGGTTTTAGCAACAGGAAGATGAAGAACTTCCCTAAGAAGAGCGTAGTTATTTCAATGGTTTGAGACCCATTGAGGATGGTTCCCCTGATGGTTTTAGTTGAAGGATCATAAGCACAAGTGTACCAAAACTCATAAACCATCTCCTGGTACAAAACACCAGGATAGGAAGTGATAGCATAGTGCAGGAGATGAACTTGCAGAAACTCCACCATTTTTTCAAACCCCTTTCCCACATAGTTTTTGGGAATGGTTATGTTGGCTATGTAGCTGGTGGGTTTGAGAGTGAGCATTGTGGTAACAGAAGGATGTTTTTGAACATCGTCACCAATGAATACTGGTAGTAGGGGGTTGTTTTGGTGAGCCATTTGGAAAGTAGTAGGATGAAGGATTGCTTGACACTTAGTCGATTTAGGGTTTTTCAGGTAGTTATGGAAGCAGTAGAGAAGAAGAAGAAGATGGAATAGTGAAAGAGGTACTTATAGGATTTCAATGTGATTGACTAGGAGAGAGAAAGGTTGAAATGTTCTTTAATGGAAAACAGAACGGTTTGCCATGTCAGAACGGTTGTTAGACCACTTGACCCTTTTAACTACTAACACACGTTAACAAACATTAGCCGCAGGTAATTAAGTTAAATAAATACATAATTTAAGAAACTTAAACATGAAGAAAGGTAATTAAACTGATGTTCCAAGCTGTTGTTCAAACCTGTGATGAGCAGGTTTCATCACAAACTGATCATCTCCAAGCTGTTCATTCAACCTGTGCAACTAGATGAGAACAGGTTTTTGTTCCATAGCTGATCAGGTTACAAGACAACGTTTTTTATGACAGGTTGAGAGAGTGAGCAGGTGAGAGGTTTGTATAACAGAACAGGGTTGAGATTAAAACGTATTTTGTCAAGCCTGTTATATGTCTAAGCAGTTCAAGTTTTCAGAGACTAGCTAAGTACAGAACAAGTAGAGCCTGTTCTGTCCAAGAAGTTTTGTGAAATCTGAACAATTTGAACATATGATCTTTAGAGCATCAATTGACACTTAGTCACTTTTATTTAACATGCCCAGCTTGCCTACAAGGTAATTAAACCTATTTTCATCAAGTGGTTTGGTGAAAATGTCTGCAAGCTGCTCATCTGTGGAAATAAAACTTACATCCACATTAACTTTCTGGATGTGATCTCTTATAAAGTGATGTCTGAATTCTATATGGCTATGGCACTTTATTATCACACAGAATAGGAGTTTTCCTACATACGAGTCCATAATCCTCAAGCTGATGCTGCATCCATAGAATCTGCCCACAGTAGCTTCCAGCAGCAATGTACTCAGCTTCAGCAGTAGAAATAGAAACTGAGTTCTGCTTCTTGCTACACCTACTGATCAACTTTCCACCAAGGAGTTGACATCCACCTGTTGTGCTTTTACTGTCTATCCTGCATCCTTCAAAATCAGAATCTGAATATCCAGTTAGTTCAAGCCGGAGTCTTTGGGATACCAAAGACCCAAACCTGATGTGCCCATTAGGTATCTGAAGATTCTTTTTACAGCAGCTAGATGTGATTGCATAGGATCAGTTTGAAACCTAGCACATAAACAGGTAGCAAACATGATATCTGGTCTACTAGCAGTTAAGTATAGCAGGCTCCCAATCATGCCTCTGTAATCTGTTACTGAAAAAGCTTTGTCACTGGTATCAACATCCAATTTTACATTGGTTGCCATTGGGGTTTTGATGGGAGAACTTTGATCAAATTTAAACTTTTTCAAAAGATTTAAAGTATACTTTCTTTGATTAATAAAAATTCCATTAGAGAATTGTTTAACCTGTAACACTAGAAAGAAAGTAAGTTCACCCATCACACTCATTTCATATTTCGATTTCATGAGTAGTGAAAAATTCTTGCATAGCTGGTCATTAGTGGAACCAAATATTATGTCATCCACACAGATTTGAACAAGCATAGTATCAACCTTCACCTTCTTTATGAACAATGTGGAATCCACTTTACCTCTAGAATAACCGTTGCTCGTAAGGAAATCAGTTTTAGTGTCATACCTGGCTCTAGGTGCTTGTTTTAGACCATAGAGGGCTTTGTCTATCCATTCTTAATGTCTATAACCCTGCGCAACCAGTCTTACCTTATTTCTAATGACATGACTTTGCTCATCCATCTTATTTCTGAAAACCCACATGGTGCCAATGATGGTTTTACCTTTAGGAACAAGGACCAACTTCCATACTTTATTTCTCTCAAACTGATTGAGCTCTTCTTGCATGGCAGTGATCCAATTGGCATCTTTTAGAGCATCATCCACTTTCTGTGGCTTCGTCAGAGACACAAAGCTAGAAAACATAGCAATGTTTCTTAAGTTGTCCCATCTTGTTTGTATCCCTTTGTTGATGTCACCAATTATTTGATCGTTGGTGTGACACCTGATCAACTTAGGATCATGTCTTAATGAAGATTCTCCTATATCATTTTCATCTTCATCATGTATTGTTGAACATCTTTCAAGATTTTCAGACACACTGTTATCTTGAGCCTGTTCACTTGTTGAACATGAATCTCTATTACTGAACACATCAGCAGAGGATCCAGGGAAATCAACATTGATTGGTTCTGGACATGGTGTGTTAATTATGTCAGTACACTTATTCACGCAGGGTGTATTAACATATTCATCGTCATGTCCATTGTGGTTAACAGGTTCCATTCTGGGTGAAGTGGAAGCTTGTGAGTCCTTCTTCATTGATGGAATGCATGAGATCATCTAAGTTGAAATGTCATGAAACTGATTCAGGAACGGCTTTGGTGTGGGCACTCCTGGACTCTTCAAAGGTGACATTGATAGATTCATCTATCACCTTTTTCTTTTGTAGTTGAATACTCTGTAGGCTTTAGAGATAGCAGAATATCCAACAAACACACCTTCATCAGCTTTGGGTTCAAATTTTGCCAGTTGGTCCCTCTGATTTAGAATGAAGCAGGGACATCCAAACATATGGAAATAGCTAATGTTTGGTCTCCTCCATTTGATTAACTCATAAGAAGTCTTATTAAACCTTTTCACCACTAAGGATCTGTTTTGAGTGAAGCAGGTAGTGTTGACTGATTTGTAATCCGTAAAATTTGGTACCTTATACATCATTGTTAGGTTCCAGTTCTCCAAGCTACTGAGAGCCTCAGATTCAGCCAGGTCCTGTTTGAAATTGCTTGTTGATGGGACATCAGTGTTGGCCATTAGACAATTGTTATCTTCTTCATCTGATGATGAGTCACATTTCTCCAAGTCACATATCTCAGCCATGAGTCCCTTTTGCTTGTTGGAAGCCACTGAGTCTTCCATCTTTCTCAGCTTAGCCATGGCAATTAGATACTTAACCCTGTGGCCATCGTCCTTATTAGTCTTTATGGTTTAGATGTTGAGCCAACAGCTTTAGACACACAGTCAGTAGCTATATGGCCTGTTTTGCCACATTTAAAGCACTCAACCTTAGTTTTGTCAAACACCTTCTTTTTTATGGCACTTGACTTCTTTTGCAGCATCTTTCCACCAAACCTCTTCTTATTGAATTTTCTGAAAAGCATGGCAATCATTTGCTCATCATCAAATTCAATAAGATCTTCACAGTCTTCTTCCTCAGACAATTCTTCCATTTCATCATCAACCTGTTGATCAGCTTGTGTGAACACATAACACACCTGACCAGCATGTTGTCTTATGCTGGCCACCAACGCAACACCACTTTTGGGCATCTCCAAGGCATTCCTTTTCTATTGCCTTGATTGTTTATCATTTAGTAAGTGTCCATAAAGATTTATAGAATCCATACCTTTGGTGGTGCCTGAGTTGCTTAGGATAGTAGAAAAATAATTTCATTCCTCAGGCAGAATGTCCAAAAACATGTTTACCAGTGTTAAGCTGTCCTTGGTGATCCCAGCAGCTTTGAGATCATAAATTAGAGCAGTGATACTGGTATAAGTTTTAGTGAGAGACTCCTTTGGTTTTGCAAAGAGGAGTTCATACTGTCTAACAAGATTGTTGATCCTGTTATCCAGTGTCATAGAGGGACCATCATAGACGGTACACAAAGTATCCCACATCTCCTTCGCAGTCTTCATTTTCTCAACCTGTTTGAACACATCATCAGGAAGAGAAATAACAAGGCTGTTCCTCGCCTTTGCATCAAGAGCAACCAGGCTTTTGTCTTCATCAGATAATTGAGCTTTTTCCTTTTCAAAGGTCCGGATTTCCGGAACAGCTCCTTCAGCAGCAGAACTGATAGTAGTAACAGAAGTTGGCACATAGGGACCGTCTGTTACTATCTCTGGCAGTTGTACATCCAGATTCTCCAAATAGAGCATCATTCTGCACTTTCGACCAGAGAAGTTCTGATGATTGAACTTGGAAGGTTTTGCCATTGAACCATTGTCATAGTAGGAGGAAGAGCTGGCAGCACTGTTGTCCAGGGTGAAATAGGGAGAATGAGAGATCTAAAGTTAACACACAATCTATCTGCTTTGATACCAGTCGTAGGTCCCAAAAGGTTTCCCTAGTATGTTGCTCTAAGTTGTAGAGGGGGGGGGGGGGTGAATACAGCTATTTATAATTCAACACACTTTTTGTAACATCCTCGAATTCAATTACTGTAATTCGGAGTTATTTAGGCGGATAATTTATAAGTAAGTTGAATTATGAGTAGTTATTATGTATTTGGGATATTTAGAAAGTTTGTTGTTATTTTAAGAAAATTTGAACTCTGAATTATTATTATGGAGTATTATGAATGATAAAAGCTAGTAATGATAAATTTAAGAATAAACCAGTATTTTATGGAACCGGTTAAGTTGAGGGGTAAAATGTGTAAAATGGGAAAGTTGAATAAAAAGGCTAGAAGGCCATTCATTTTCACTCTTCACTCTCTATCTACACTTTCTCTCTCTAGAAACGCTCTCTACTTCTCTCTAGATTATCTCACAAACCGACCTGCCGATTATCGAGATTTATACGTCATCGGAAAGATCTCGAGGAGTACTACAACAATCTACGGTTGGATTATTGATTTCGTACGAATTGAGGTAAGAACCGACCCTTTTTAAGTTTATTATTTCGGTTTTTGAAAGCATAAATTCGAGTTTATCAATTATTGCGTGAATGGAGTTAGTTTTGCTTGAAATCTTGTAAGAATATGATAGTATATGTGTAATAGAATGGAACCTAGGCATCATACATGATATATCAGTGATTTTTAGGCCTTGAAATGAAGGATTTAAGTTGTAATGATGAACAAACTCGAGAATGTCAAGAACACAGTCGAAATGCAAGAACAAACTCGATTTTTGAGCTAAATTCGAGTATATATTCGAGTTTAGCCCCTAAATTCGAGAGAGGGTTCGAATTTAACCCCTAAATTCGAATGGGGTTCGAATTTAGCCCCTAAAGTCGAATTGGTTCGAGTTTAATAGGAACTCGGCGAGTTCCTATGACCAACTCGGCGAACTCTATCAATTTTTGGGAAAAATTCGAATGGGTTTAAAGGAACTAAATTTATGGACTAATAACCACGTTTTTGGGATATCTTTTGTACAATAGTAAGGCAAATAAAGGAGAGTTAATTGGAAATAAGAACTCATCAAATGATGTGATTTAAACGTATGAATCGGATATGGTCCGAAGTTGAATGTGAATTTACCTTGGATCCGACACGGGGGAAAAATATTGCAAAACTTATAAAAAACTTGGTTTTATGGATTTAAACGGTTTTTGACTTGAAATATTGTTGCAACTAATTTAACAGGTCAAATGTGGTGTTGTTTAACCCACAGTGGGGTACTTTGTGGATCCGGTTGAAATTCCGAGGAGAAATAATATCGGTTAAAAGTTTAATTACGCACCCACTGTGAGTACATTAGATTTCGCATGTTTATATCTATTTTATGTTAAGCTTTACCTGCTGAGACCTGTTGCTTCATTTATTGTTTGGAATTCTACTAACTTGCGTAGATTTAGATGCACATTCATACTTGTTGCATGTCCTTTCGATTGTTGTGCATCTAGTGATGGACCGGTGGGTCGCATCGATTATTCTGATGTTACTGCGCTATATGACCTAGAGTTGATCCCTCCGAGGTTCCGGTAGGCAGTATGTCATCCCCGATCGTACGTTTGTCTCAGATGGTATGTTTAATGCCGAGCTTTGGGCTCGAAGGGGCTGCGTCTCTGGTCCGTACTTGGTGTACGAAGAGGGTATACGATGTTTGTCATCAGTGTTACCCTTGGGCTTCATAAAGATTTATAAAATGCGTAATCTGTGTATTCACTAAGCATCCGCTTATTCCTCAGTTGTCTTATTTTTACAGGAAAGGGAAAATCTGCAGCTGAGCCTTCTAGTTAGGTCTTTTGTGAAGATTTGGAAGATTTGTTACTACTTAATAGGTAATGATGTTTTGAGGCAATGTTGTAATATATTCTGGATGTTGTGATAATTTAATTGGGTGTGTAGACTTAGATTTGGTACCTTGTAGCACCGTAGGGTGTTTGACACTGTTGCACAATTTTAATTATGTGTTTTAATGCTTCCGCACTTAAATTAGGTTATCAGATCATTATGTTAATGTATGTTGGTAATTTAATCCTGGGTGTATTGTAAATGGTGGTTGTTGTGGCAAGGGTGTCACACGAGATGGTATCAGAGCAGTAGTTTGAGATTCAAGTGTCCGTGAGGTCTTGGTCTCAAACATTAGGTGATGATATGTAGTGATTCTAAGTAATGATCTGAACTAAGATAGGTTACGATCTAGTAATCTTAGGAGATTGACTATCATACGGGACAATTGGCTGTTGTCTTTAATTTAATGACATGTTACTAAACAAGTTATATGTTTATTATTTCAGAACATGTCTGGAGGAGGAATGACACTGAAGAAACAAGAGAGATGATGCTAGCCATGATGGCTGAGCAGAAGAAAATGATTCAGGACTAGTTTCGGGCTCGAGATGAGGCCGAAGCTAAAAGAAGAGAGGATAAGAGAAAGAACAAAGAAAAGGAAGGGGGCAACGATGATAATCAAGATGACAACACTGGGTCATCAAACAAACCCAAAGGTTGTCGGTTCAAGGACATTAAGGGAAACGGGGCCGTGGAATTCAGTGGATTGGATGACGCTGTTGCCGCACTTGAATGGATAACAGCAACCGAACGTACATTCCGAATCAGCGACTGTGCTGAGAAGAACATGATTCGGTATGCTACTTTTATGTTCACCAATGATGCGATTATGTGGTGGAACGCTATGGTGAATGCTTTGACACTGGAGAAGGTTTCTGTGATGACTTGGGCTGAGTTTACGGACTTATTCACTCAGCAGTATTGTCCAGTTGATGAACGCCGAAGACTAGAGGCGAAGTTTATGGCACTGATGCAGGGGATTAAGACTATGTCCCAATATGCTGTAGAGTTCACGAGGCTGAGTCTGTTCGTGCCTCATCAAGTTGATACTGAGGAAAGGAAGGTGACCAGGTTCGAGGCTGGTCTGGATATTGAGATTAGGAGGGTCATGAGCAACGTTCGTTACCCTACATTTGCTGGCTTACTCGAGGCTGCCAGAAATGTAGGGCAGATTTTGATTATGTCGGACTATTCGATTGGGTCTGCTGCTGCTTCCACCAACCCAACACAACCGTCGCCGCCGAAGCGCCAGCGTGAGGGAGGATATTCAGGTTCTTCCCGGTCTTCACAGTATTCGCCTCAACAATCATATCGCCGACAGTCTGGTTCTTCTGATCGTGGTCGTGCTCGTGCTTATTCCATCAACACCGAGCCGCAGTATTGCAATAAGTGTCATCTGGAGCACTTTGGAAAATGCACTAACGGACGTGCTTGCTTTTGCTGTGGAGAGCTGGGCCATTTTCAGAATGAGTGCCCAAGAAAAGGAGATGCTTGCTATAAGTGTGGAGTGTGGGGACATTATAGTAGGAACTGTAGGAAGAATCCTCCAGCAGCCGCTGCTCCATCATCAACACGATCATCTGGAGGTTCAAGTGGTGGTTCAATTAACCGCCGGGGTCAGTCACAAAGGGAACCGGCTCGTGCTTTTCAGATAACGGCGGAGGAGGCCAGGGAAAACCCAGAGGTGGTTACGGGTACGTTCATAGTTAAGTCTTTGCCTGCAAGAGTTTTATTTGATTCTGGTGCAAATCATTCATTTGTATCTACTATGTTTGCACAGCAACTTGCCATGCCACTGTCTAAGTTATCTGCCGTGCTTGACATAGAAACTGCTAGCAACACTGTAGTCAAAGTAGATCACGTATACCGTAACTGCACGTTAGTGATTGAAGATGTAGTCTTCAATCTAGATCTGATTCCAATAAAGTTTAGTGAGTTTGACGTGATAGTCGGGATGGACTGGTTGATCGAAAACGAAGCCCACATAGTTTGTAAGAATCCTATGATAAAGATAACTACTCCGGAGGGCGCGAAATCTGTATTTACGGGGATAGGAGAAGCGGGGATCTATGTTTGCTGACTATTGCAAAAGCTCGAAAGCTTGTTGCAAAGGGTTGTGAGTCTTACTTAGCATATGCGATTGATGCTAAGGCTGAGAAGAGAACTTTGGCCGATATGCCTGTTGTTTCACAATTCCCGGATGTGTTTCCGGAAGACTTGTCTAGCGTGCCGCCTGAGAGACAAGTGGAATTTAAAATTGACCTGATCCATGGAGCTGCACCGGTAGCTCGTTCTCCTTATCGTCTTGCCCCAACCGAAATGCAAGAGATGATGAAACAACTCCAGGAGTTGTTGGACAAGGGCTTCATTCGACCGAGTTCATCGCCGTGGGGAGCTCCGGTACTGTTTGTGAAGAAGAAAGACGGCACAATGCGAATGTGCATTGATTACCGGGAGCTGAATAAGTTGACGATTAAGAACAAGTACCCACTGGCGAGGATATATGATTTATTCGATCAATTACATGGGGCGAGTGTGTTCTCCAAGATTGATTTGCGGTCAGGGTACCATCAGTTAAAAGTACGAGAAGAGGATGTGCCTAAGACAACATTTAGGACGAGTTATGGGCATTATGAGTTCTTGGTTACGCCTTTCGTCTAACCAATGCCCCGGCTGTCTTTATGGATCTTATGAATAGAGTGTGCAGACCGATGTTAGACAAGTCTGTAATAGTGTTTAATGATGATATACTGGTGTACTCTAAGTCTGACGCTGAGCATGCTGAACATCTCAGGGAGCTGTTAGAGTTGTTGAGGAAAGAGAAGTTGTATGCCAAGTTCTCAAAATGTGAGTTTTGGCTGCAACATATTCAGGTTTTGGGGCATGTGATTTCAGGGGCTGGAATTTCTGTGGATCCAGCCAAAGTTGAAGCAATAAAGAACTGGGAACCGCCGTGTTCAGCTACTGAAGTTAGAAGTTTTCTGGGGTTGGCAGGATATTATCGGAGGCTCATAAAGGATTTTTCTAAGATTGCAGTTCCTTTGACTGTATTAACCAAGAAAAGTGCACCGTTTGTATGGGAAGCTGTGCAGCAGGATGCTTTTGTAATTTTGAAGAAGACACTAAGTGAAGCGCCGATACTTGCTCTACGGGAGGGCAATGAAGACTTTGTAGTATACACGGATGCCTCGAGATTGGGATTAGGTGCTGTACTAATGCAGCGTGGAAAGGTTATATCATATGCTTCAAGACAGTTGAAGCAGCATGAGAAGAATTATTCAACTCATGATCTTGAGTTGACAGCGGTCACATTTGCATTAAAGTTATGGAGGCACTATCTGTACGGTACTAAGTGTCAACTCTACACGGATCATAAGAGTTTGAAGTACATTTTCAGTCAGAAGGAACTTAATATGAGACAACGTACGTCTATGGAGGTTATTAAAGACTATGATTGTGAGATACTGTACCATCCCGGAAAGGCTAACGTAGTAGCCAATGCTTTAAGCCGTAAAGCATATTCTAAGGATTGCTGCTATATGATGACGTCTACTATGTTAACGTCTACCATTATAAATGATGTTAAGGCTGCTCAGGAGGAAGCCTTGAAGGAAGAAAACATTGGTGACGAGGATATTAGGATACAACTGAAGAATATTGAAACAAGTGAGTCGGGACTGAAAGGAATTTATAGAAGGATTTGGGTGCCGAAGTATGGTGGCATGAGAGAGGTAATCATCGAAGAAGCACACCAGTCTAGGTATTCTGTACGTCCTGGAAGTACAAAGATGTACAATGAACTGAAGGCAGACTTTTGGTGGCCGGGATTGAAAAAGGACAAAGGCCAGTACGTGGAAAGATGTAGGACTTGCCGGCTTGTGAAAACCGAACATCAGCAACCTTATGGCAGTCTGCAACCGCTTCCCATTCCGGAATGGAAGTGGGAGCACATAACGATGGATTTTGATACAAAGCTGCCGAAAACTAGGCGTCAACACGATGCAGTATGGGTGATCGTGGATAGATTGACTAAGTCGGCTCACTTTATACCGATTAGAGAAAATTATTCGCTGGAGAAGTTAGCTCAGATTTACATGGACGAGATTGTTTGTAGGCATGGAGTGCCTAAGTCCATTGTGTTTGATCGTGATAGTCGCTTTACTTCGAACTTCTGGTCAGCACTACAAGAAGGGTTGGGAACGAGAATAGCAATGAGTACAGCCTATCGTCCACAAACCGATGGTCAGAGGGAACGGACCATCCTTACGTTGGAAGACATGATGAGATCGTGTGTGTTGGATCTCGGTGGCAATTGGGATGATCATCTGCCACTAATAGAGTTTTCGTATAATAACAGCTATCACGCAACAATCAAGAAAGCACCGTTTGAGGCTTTGTATGGAAGGAGATGTAGGTTTCCTACGTGTTGGAGAGAAACGGGTGAAACACCAATTGCTGGGCCGGCCTTGCTTCAAGAAACAAACGAGAAGATACAGTTGATTAGGCAGAACATGAAGGCGGCCCAGGATCGTCAGAAAAGTTACTACGATAGGAGGCACAAACCGATCAACTTTGAGGTAGATGATTGGGTGTATCTGAAAGTATCACCTATGAGAGATGTTACACGATTTGTGAAAAGAGGAAAGTTGGCTCCGAGATTTGTCGGACCATTTAAGATAACCGAGAAAGTAGGGAATCAGTCATACCGTTTGGAATTGCCTGAAGAGATGTCGGGCATACATCCGGTGTTTCATGTTGGGAATCTCAGGAAATCGTTTAATACTGGAAATGAGGATTGGGCAGACCACACCGAGCTGCAAGTTGATGAAACGCTCCGGTATGTTGAGGAGCCGGAGTGTGTGTTAGATACTAAGGTGAAGAAATTGAGAAGCAAAGAGATCGAAATGGTGCTTGTACGTTGGAAGCATCATAAGGGAGCCAATCATACATGGGAAACGAAAGTTGATATGTTAAGGAAATATCCGCAGCTGTTTGAAGTCAAGTAACTTCGAGGACGAAGTTAGAGCGTGGTGGAGCCCATGTTGTAACATCCTTGAATTCAATTACTGTAATTCGGAGTTATTTAGGCGGATAATTTATAAGTAAGTTGAATTATGAGCAATTATTATGTATTTGGGATATTTAGAAAGTTTGTTGTTATTTTAATAAAATTTGAACTCTGAATTATTATTATGGAGTATTATGAATGATAAAAGCTAGTAATGATAAATTTAAGAATAAATCAGTATTTTATGGAACCGGTTAAGTTGAGGGGTAAAATGTGCAAAATGGGAAAGTTGAATAAATAGGCTAGAAGGCCATTCATTTTCACTCTTCACTCTCTCTCTACACTTTCTCTCTCTAGACACGCTCTCTACTTCTCTCTAGATTATCTCACAAACCGACCGGCCGATTATCGAGATTTATACGTCATCGGAAAGATCTCGAGGACTACTACAACAATCTACGGTTGGATTATTGATTTCGTACGAACTGAGGTAAGAATCGACCCTTTTTAAGTTTATTATTTCGGTTTTTGAAAGCATAAATTCGAGTTTATCAATTATTGCGTGAATGGAGTTGGTTTTGCTTGAAATCTTTCAAGAATATGATAGTATATGTGTAATAGAATGGAAACTAGGCATCATGCATGATATATCAGTGATTTTTAGGCCTTGAAATGAAGGATTTAAGTTGTAATGATGAACAAACTCGAGAATGTCAAGAACACAGTCGAAATGCAAGAACAAACTCGATTTTTGAGCTAAATTCGAGTATATATTCGAGTTTAGCCCCTAAATTCGAGATAGGGTTCGAATTTAACCCCTAAATTCAAATGGGGTTCGAATTTAGCCCCTAAAGTCGAATTGGTTCAAGTTTAATAGGAACTCGGCGAGTTCCTATGACCAACTCGGCGAGTTCTATCAATTTTTGGGAAAAATTCGAATGGGTTTAAAGGAACTGAATTTATGGACTAATAACCATGTTTTTGGGATATCTTTTGTACTATAGTAAGGCAAATAAAGGAGAGTTAATTGGAAATAAGAACTCATCAAATGATGTGATTTAAACGTATGAATCGGATATGGTCCGAAGTTGAATGTGAATTTACCTTGGATCCGAAACGGGGGAAAAATATTGCAAAACTTATAAAAAGCTTGGTTTTATGTATTTAAACGGTTTTTGACTTGAAATATTGCTGCAACTGATTTAACAGGTCCCTTGTGGTGTTGTTTAACCCACAGTGGGGTACTTTGTGGATCCGGTTGAAATTCCGAGGAGAAATAATATCGGTTAAAAGTTTAAATACGCACCCACTGTGAGTACATTAGGTTTCGCATGTTTATATCTGTTTTATGTTAAGCTTTGCCTGCTGAGACCTGTTGCTTCATTTATTGTTTGGAATTCTACTAACTTGCGTAGATTTAGATGCACATTCATACTTGTTGCATGTCCTTTCGATTGTTGTGCATCTAGTGATGGACCGGTGGGTCGCATCGATTATTCTGATGTTACTGCGCTATATGACCTGGAGCTGATCCCACCGAGGTTCCGGTAGGCAGTATGTCATCCCCGATCGTACGTTTGTCTCAGATGGTATGTTTAATGCCGAGCTTTGGGCTCGAAGGGGCTGCGGCTCTGGTCCGTACTTGGTGTACGAAGAGGGTATACGATGTTTGTCATTAGTGTTACCCTTGGGCTTCATAAAGATTTATAAAATGCGTAATCTGTGTATTCACTAAGCATCCGCTTATTCCTCAGTTGTCTTATTTTTACAGGAAAGGGAAAATCTGCAGCTGGGCCTTCTAGTTAGGTCTTTTGTGAAGATTTGGAACATTTGTTACTACTTAATCGGTAATGATGTTTTGAGGCAATCTTGTAATATATTCTGGATGTTGTATTAATTTAATTGGGTGTGTAGACTTAGATTTGGTACCTTGTAGCACCGTAGGGTGTTTGACACTGTTGCACGATTTTAATTACGTGTTTTAATGCTTCCGCACTTAAATTAGGTTATCAGATCATTATGTTATTGTATGTTGGTAATTTAATCCTGGGTGTTTTTTAAATGGTGGTTGTTGTGACAGGGGTATCACATTTTTCTCAATGTTTGTGTATATTATAAACAAGTGTTAATTACAAAAAAAGCCTAAACTACAGAATGGTTCAAGCTGAGATGACAGATACAACAGATGTTTAACTAATCTAAGACACATTCAGAATAGACACAATGAATACACTCACTAAGATGAACTCACTGTTTACAAGACAGACAGATGGACAGCTTGAATAAGAACAGCTTCGACACACGTTATTGTTTTATTCAAGCAGACTTGCATGCATCAAAACACACTTCTTTGCACGTTCTGAATATCACACTCTCTTGGTTATCTCACATTCCTTAGAAGCTTCGTTTTATACTCTCACTGCGAATCTCAGTGAAGCTTCCTCATTGGACATAGAGATAGTAGGATGTCTATCCAAAAAGACAAAACAACTTTTCCGCACCATCTAACAAAGCATAATTGTCTTTACATTGCATAATATTTGTCTTTTCCTTTTGTCTCCATTGTAGAAGGCTAAAAGTGGAATGTCAACTTTAAACCTTTCATCTTCTATTATGACCATTTTGATATAAGAAATGGTCTGTCACCCATTTCAAATATCCACTTTGTCTTCATGTAGCAGAACAGTGTAGGCAGTCTTTGCAGATTCTGTTTTTCCACTTTTGTCTTCGACTTTGTAAAGTGATCTTTAAGGGACTTTTAGCAGAATTCGTGAGGAATTAAGCAAAAGGCGATCTCGATTTTATCAGCTAGGTGAGTGCCGTTTCGGAGAGAATTAGTTCGTAGGATCGTTCGTGTGTCGTTCGTTCAGCGTCTAATAGTCTCCGTGTTCCGTTGGTTGAGAGTTGTCCGTCTAACCGTCAACGAGGATTCCGCACTCGTTCACGGATCCGCGTCTAGATAGATCTTGCAGTCGTAGACCTTACAAGTGGTATCAGAGCCTCCGGAGTGTTCTTGGTGTTCTTCGTGTTCATCAGATACATTCTAGGTTTCTTGACGCTAGTTGGACGGTTTTGCTCTCAAAAACGTGTTTTCAAGCTTAGCAAATTCATATTGGGGATACACTTTGTGGTTTTTCACGTTTTTGATCGAAATCATTATTTTTCGTTCGAAAAATAGTGATTTAATTTGTAAAACGTCAAAAAAATCAAAGTGTTAGCCGTTTTTCGAGTTTGCGGCGCTCGAATCTATAGGGGTAATTAGGGTTTCACTTTAGTCTCGAGTCTAACCTAAATACGCTCCTTTCGAGTCAATTTCAGAGATTTTCGAATCTACCTTGTTTCGAATCTAGTGCTTCATTCGAATAGGATCTCGAGTCTACATTAGTTTCGAGTTTATTTCGAGTCTAGTCGTGTTTCGAATCTGTGTTTCGAATCTGCTGAAATTCGAGTTTGTTCCCCTTCGAATCTAAGGATCCTCGAATCTAAGGATATCTCGAATCTGACATATTTCGTGTTTAATTGAATTAAAACACTTAATCGAATTTAATCCCAAATAAATTGGAATCTAATTACATTCGAATCTATCTAGATTCGAAAGAGTTAATCCACATTAGTTTCGAATTAAATTAATTAAGGGTCAATTCAATTTCTTTCGAAAAGATGTCTAATCTTCAGAAATTCTTAGAAATGGACCACGAAGTTGGGAAGGCAAATGCACCGCCTAAGCTGATGAAAGTTGAGGACTATTACTGGTGGAAGGACCGTTTTACAGATTTTGTACGATTCAATGATATGCGCATGTGGGTGTGCATAGATGAAGGGTACGTCCCGCCAGTATCTGAAGTTGAAGGCCGTCAAAAGGTCTTGTCATATCAGATGATGAAAGAAGATGACAAGAAATTATTTGAAGCCGAAAACAAAGCTTTCTCCATAATCCGTATGGCTTTACCTCAAGATATTTTGCACACATTTCGGACTCAAAGGACGTCGAAGGAACTTTGGGAGTCTCTCGAGAAAAGGTGTGAGGGTAATCCTCGGGTGCGTAGAAAGCGTACAGAGCTGTTGAAACAACAGTTTGCGATTTTCAAGGCAATTAAGGATGAACAGTTGGATGATATTATCACAAGGTTCTATCATCTGATAACGGAACTTGAAAGTCATGGAATTGAGTATTCGGACACTGACAAGAACAACAAGCTTCTTGATGCCCTACCAGCCAAATGGGCTATGTACGTGGCAATGATTAAGCTGAATGAGGACAAATACTATACTCAATCACTTGATGACATTGTGGGAACGTTGAGGGCATATCACTTTGAGATGATTAAGGCTGAGACTGATTACGAGCAAGTCCAGAATCCGGCAATGTATTTTGGAAAGACATCTAAATCATCAGTGACAGCTGAACCGAAGAGTGCTACAGCGTTTTTCACCGGAGAAACGTCATCGCCAGCAGAGTCTGAAGACTCATTGAATCGCGCGTTCTTAGGATTAGGACGATCGGAAGAACCGCAACCTCAAGTCCAACAGGCATCGACAAGTCAGAGCTATTCGAAGATGCCCATGAGCGCAAAGTCAGCGGAAGAGCATCTGAATCTACTTGCTTCTTTTGTGGCCGCATACGGAAATTGTGTTCAAGGGAAAATCAATGACCCAGCTCTATGGGATGAAGATTACGATCAGGTCGACCCTGATGACTTAGAGGAAATGGATCTTAAGTGGCAACTGGCCATGGTGACCCAGAGGGTAAAAAGATTCATCAAAAGAACTGGGAGGAATCTGCAAATGAATAACAAGGGGATCGGGTTTGATAAGTCCAAGGTGAAATGCTACAACTGTCAGGGATTGGGACACTTCGCCAGGGAGTGTCAGAGACCGAAGGTAGAGACATACCAAGGACAGAGTCAGCATCAGGGACAGTACCAAAATCAGTCCCAACAACGATACCTTCCAAGTTCCTCATCTGGACAGGCCAATCTAGCGGGTCTTCTATCCAATGTCACTTCAGATAGACAGCTAGATGGCACGTATGATTGGAGTTCACATCCTGAGTCGAATGCTAGAGCCTTCATGGTTGAAGTCACAGAAACGGGGTGTGATGGGAACGAGCAGACTACACGGGACAGCAGTCCAATGTGGGTAGAGAAGGCGAATGATCAGACAGTGCTGGAGTTTGCTGCTCAGATGGCCAACGTGGAATCTGATAACTCTAAGGTTAGTCTATCTTACTCTCTATTTCAAGAATTATGTGCTTTGTGTGCTACTTCTAATGATAGGTTAAATCTAGTCTTAGAATCACATAAAACGATATCTGCTCAAAATGAGAATTTAAAAATTGAAAACGCTAGCCTAAATGATATAAAGCAAGATTTAAAAGAAAAGCTTAAGGCTGATGCTCAGGACGTAGTAGTTCTAAAAGACAAACTCAGTGAGCAGTGTGTTAGGATAGAACTTATGTATGAGCACGTAGAGGCCTTAACAAAAAGTCTTAAGGACAAGGATATAGAGCTAGCTGAGACCAAGGTTAAGGTAGCAGAGGCAAACAGCAAGTTGGAGAAGTTTAGGAATTCAAGCTTAAATCTAGGGAAAGTCTTAGATGCCCAACGACAGTCTAAGAAGCCCGTAGGTCTAGGTTTTCACGAAATTTCTCCACCATTCAATGCGAACTATGTGCCTCAGCCTCAGGAGAAAACTGACAAGTCAGTAGACTTAGAGGACCTACCTGAACCGACACCAGAGCCTATAGTAGAAAATGCACCTAAGGTGGCTGACTCAACCGTCAAGGTCAAGAAAGTGAAATTTGTGTCTTCCTCCAGTGAAACACCTGCAGGAAAATAGAAAATTTCTTGGGCTGACCAGGTCGAAGAGACAGACACTGTAGATGTACCAAAGGCAATAGACACTAGTGAGACACCTAGATCTAAGGGAACACACAAAAAGTCCATAGATAAGCTGTCTTGCTTTAGATGTCACGAGAAAGGGCATGTTGCTTCTCACTGTCCACTTAGGAAAGCAGATGTTACCCCTAAGACAGTGAACCCAACACCTGTTAAGCCCTAACCCAGTGTGGCAACCAGCAGTAGTTCTCAATCTACCGAGAAAACTGTGCAGGCCGCACCCAAACAAGTTGTGAAAAACACACCGGTTAAGGTTGGACCAAAGGAAGTGATTAGGACAAATTCACCGAATTGGGTCGTTAATCAATCTAGGTCAGCACCACAACAAGTCTATAGGAGCACCACACCTAGCAGGTCACATACTCCAGTTAGGTCTCATACTCCAGTTAGACAATATGCACCGGTAAGAGCTCAAGGATCACAGTCAGAAATGGCATATAATAGAAATTATTCCAGAGCTCCACAACAAATGCCTACACCACGGCAAAGAGTGAACTTAAATCACTCGGCACCACAACAGAATTCAGTTCAAAGGCCCAAGTCACCTGAAAGGCGAGATGGGTACTTGAAAGAGTTCACGTATGTGGACGAGAATGGTATTACCAAGTCAGTCATGGCTTGGGTTCCCCGTGATAACTAACCTCTTTTCTTTCATATGCACCGGAGATAACTACCGGTCCAAACAACAAGTGGTTCGTCGACAGTGGTTGCTCCAGGCACATGACGGGGGAAAGATGTCTACTCACAGACTTCAAGGGAGGTAATAGGGGATTCGTATCATTCGCGGGTAACAAGGGTGGAAATATCACTGGAACTGGAGAAGTCACTAATGGGACGATTACTTTGGATCAAGTTTATCACGTTGATAAACCGGTTCATAATCTCATTAGTGTCTCTCAAATCTGTGATAAGAAGAACTCGGTGTTATTTACTGACACTGAGGCGTTAGTGCTAAAGCCTGGATTCAAAATTCCTGAAGAATGGGTGTTGATGCGGGCGCCAAGGAAGAACGACTTGTACATGCTGGATATGAACAAGCCAGAGACTTCGATGGGGCCAATTTGTCTACTATCCAAAGCTTCGGAGACGGAATCCGTACTGTGGCACAGACGCATGGCTCACCTGCACCTGAGAAAGATGAATTACATAACGAAGCATGGAGTGGTGCAGGGTGTGCCCATGAAAAGTTTTCAGTTCGAGGATAAGTGTCTACCTTGCATGAAGGGCAAACAGCACAAGAAGACACACAAGTCCATGAAGCAGAATTCCATAGCCTCAACATTCGATCTGTTGCACATGGACCTTTTCGGCCCAATCAACAAAAGGAGTATTGGAGGTAGTTGGTACTGCTTAGTTATCACTGACGATTACTCACGTTTTTCTTGGGTTTTCTTTTTAGGTACGAAGGACGAGACAGCTGCAAGGCTCATCGGGTTCTTGGACCAAGTGGAGAACTCATACGGAACTAGGGTTAAATATATTCGTAGTGATAATGGAACTGAATTCAAAAACACTGTAATTGGTGTATATTGCATATCAAAGGGCATAGTGCATCAATTCAGTGCACCATATGAACCTCAACAGAATGGGGTGGCCGAACGTAAAAATAGAACTTTGATTGAGGCTGCAAGGACTATGCTTTCGGATTCAAAGCTTCCTACCATGTTTTGGTTGGAGGCAGTGAATACCGCGTGCCACATTTTAAACCGAGTCCTTACAGTCAAATCATTGAACAAAACATGCTATGAAATTTTGAATAAACGGCCACCTAACTTAACTGGATTCGAACTGTTTGGAGTACAATGCACACTTTTAAGAACAAAACATCAACCGAAGTTTGGTGAAAAGGCTGACGAAGGATAATTCGTAGGTTATGTGCCAAACTCACCAAACAAACGGGTGTTTAACAAAACAACTGGTACTGTGGAGATTGTGTATAACATTGAAGTCACAAGTTATACACATGAACCCCAAACTGGTCCGGAATGGATATTTGACTATGATAAGTTATTTGAGTCTTTTAACATTCCTCTGGATGATAATGCAGGTACAATCGAGAAGGACATGGCGACGTTGCATCTGAACGACGATGGCCAAATCTTTCCAAGGACCACGTTCGAATCTACGTCCGAGCCTACTGCGACTGTAGATGGATCTCCAGAAGTTGCTGATCAAGAGGCACCTAACACTGAGAATCAGACTCAAGCTTCAAGTTCTAACTCTGAGGAAAACGTCCGTGAGGAGGAAAATGTAGAAGCTGAGCCTGATCCCCCATTAGGTGAAATAGGATCCAACTTAGGAGATAATCTAAGGGTTGATGAAATAGAGACCTCTAGGATTAACAAGAACCATCCAATAGAAAGCATCATAGGAAATCCTAAAGAGGGTGTGAAGACTCGGAGTAGTGTAAATAACAACACCGTGTTGTTGTCGATGATAAACGACTCCGAGGCATATCACACATGTCTTTATTCATGTTTCATATCGCAAGTAGAGCCTAAGAATGTGCAAATGGCACTTAAGGATAACTCCTGGGTTTAAGCGATGCAGGAAGAACATTCACAGTTTAGGAAACTAGAAGTGTGGGAGTTAGTTCCGTTACCTCGAGGGGAGATTGCAATAGGAACCAAATGGGTTTTTAAGTGCAAAAGAGACGATCGGGGTATAGTCACGCGTAACAAGGCGAGATTAGTTGTAAAGGGTTTCAACCAAGAGGAGGGAATCGATTACAACGAAGTTTTTGCACCAGTAGCAAGGCTAGAAGCCATTAGGTTGTTTCTAGCGTTTGCCTCCTTCAAAGGCTTTAAGGTATATCAACTGGACGTTAAGAGTGCTTTCCTGTATGGGAAAGTGAAGGAGTTGGTGTATGTAGAACAACCGCCCGGATTTACAGATCCTAAATATCCTGATAGAGTATATCGCTTAGATAAGGCTCTTTATGGATTACATCAGGCACCTAGGGCGTGGTATGAGTCTTTATCCAACCATCTTTTAGAAAACGGTTTTGAAAGGGGTAGGATAGATAGTACTCTATTTGTGAAGAGGAAGGGAGAACACTTTATCTTGGTACAAGTGTACGTCGATGATATCATTTTTGGATCATCAGACGAACAAATGTGCAAAGATTTCGAGAAGGTGATGAAGTCTAAGTTCGAGATGAGTGCTATGGGGGAGTTGAATTTCTTTTTAGGGTTACAAGTTGACCAAAAGAAGGAAGGGATGTTTATCCATCAAACTAAGTACGTCTATGACATATTAGAACGGTTTGGAATGGAGGGAACTAAGTTGACTGCCCACTTCAGCACGCCGATTCAAGTGAATCACAATCTCGGGCCGGGTACTGAAAGTGATACCGATGTGGATCCGACTTTATATCGGGCCATGATTGGGTCACTTATGTATTTAACTGCTTCAAGACCTGACATAATGTTTGCTGTGTGTATTTGTGCTAGGTTTCAAGCGAATCTGAAGGAGATGCATATGAAAGCTGTGAAGCGGATTCTACGATACCTCAAGTCAAAACCGAAGCTGGGACTTTGGTATCACGCGGAGGGAGATCTAGAGTTGGAAGCGTTCACGGATTCTGATTACGGAGGATGCAGCTTGACGCGCAAATCTACAACTGGAGGTTGTCAGTTCCTAGGAGGGAGATTGGTATCCTGGCAATGCAAGAAACAAACATCGGTAGCCATTTCAACGTGCGAGGCCGAGTATGTTGCTGCTGGTAGTTGCTGCTCACAGGTTCTGTGGATACAACAACAATTACGGGATTACGGTTTGGCTTACACTCAAACTCCTATTAGGATAGACAATCAATCTACAATTGCTATAACTAATAATCCAGTTAAACACAGTAAAACAAAGCACATAGACATAAGGCATCATTTTATTCGTGATTGTGCTGAAAAGAACTTAATCAAACTGGTAAAGGTGGCAACAGAAGATAATAATGCAGATTTATTTACCAAAGCGTTTATAAGTCACGGTTTGAGTATTTAATTCAACTGAATGGAATGCGCAACCCAGAGTAATTTGACCTTAGTAGTAGTAAGTTTATTTTATTTTATTGTAGAGTAGTAATTTTTCTTTCTTTTCAGTAATCTGCTAATTTAGGAAAGTTTCTATTTTTAGTAAGTTTCTATCTTTAGTAAGTTAGTAGGTTAGCTTATTTTACTGCTTTTCTTATGAAAAAATAAAAGAAAAAAAGAGAGAAAATTTACAAAAATACAAAAAAAAAGAGAATATCAGAAAAAAGAGTTAGGTCTTAGATACATAGGTTCAAAGTGACGAAAATTAGCACCGTCGTTACAGACTCTAAGTATTTAGGCTTTCACACATAATGCAACTAAATCCTAAGTGTTATACTTTACTTAGTTTGATGTGTTGGTAGGCACTCACCTAGCTGATAAACTCGAGATCGCCTTTTGCTTAATTCCTCACGAATTCTGCTAAAAGTCCCTTAATGATTCGAGTCTATCCCTAATTATAGACCCTGATTCGAGTCTGTTGTGGGCCAAGCTCGAATCTGGCCCAAGGCCCATTCGAGTCTGTCCACAAGACACTCTCGAATCTAGCCCATTCGAATCTATCACAGATTCGAATGTCTTCCTTTACCTATTCGAATCTAGCCAATACACTTAAGTGATGAAACTTATGTTTTACTTATGCTTGAGTTAATCTTTGACCTTTATGTTTGAACTTCTTGTAATATGTTACATCAAGTTCAAACACACAATCAGTAACAGACAAACACATATAAACATATATATCAAAACACTTGTTAATACTCAGAATATTACTTAAACCATAATGCAGATCGATTAGACTGCTATCGTCACACAGGGTGTACCAACAAAATATCCACTTTGTCTTCATGTAGCAGAACAGTGTAGGCAGTCTTTGCAGATTCTGTTTTTCCACTTTTGTCTTCGACTTTGTAAAGTGATCTTTTGGTCAAGACAATACATAAGGACATGGAAACATATTCCATAAAGTGTTTAGCCTGTTCACAAAGAGCAGAACACTTTGAATTTGTCCAAACTGCTCAACAGGGTAGAGTAGCGTAGACAGTTTATGTCCAACCGGTTCAACAGAATACAACAGCTTGGGAAATCTGCCTTAGTTGCAACAAATGCAACAGGCTAAACAGCTTTGACAAATATTGCAAATCACTTATCAGGTTTCAATAAGGCATTAATAGGCCTTAAATTATACATTCAAGTGTATCAAACAGGTTTGATTAAAATCTCCCCCTAAGATGTTGAACATGTTTGATTGAGGCTTTTTTGTGCCTAACAAAAACGTTTCTTTCACAAGTTTATGGTTAAACAGAATGATGTTTACCCATAGGAATATAGTATCAGATGAGCGTTAACCACAAACCAGAGAAAAAACTTGATGTTGAAGATCAAACTGGTGAGTTCTTCGAAGAATACGAAGAACAAGAAAGAACACAATCAGATTTTCAGAGAAAAACTTCAGATTTTTGAAAGAAAACTGAAACTTCATGTGAAAATGAGCAGAAAATAATTCAAAAGCACTTTAAAATCAACATTTTAGCTCTGATACAATTTTTAACTCACAGATTAAGTTAAGCAATCAACCAAGTATGATGAACATCAAGAACACTATGAATATATGATGAATATATGATGAACACTCAAAGCTTAAATACAATACGAAATGAAGTTTTTGCCTGAATGATTACAAAAGTTGCTCAATCAATGAATGATCGTAGAAACCCTAAAACAACCAATATATAAACATGCATTCATATGTAAACTATTAGGTTATCAATTGTGATGAAATGAAAAGTATAGGGACTTATTGTGTAATTAGACTAGATTTTAGATATTAGGTATAAAAGGAAATTTCTAAGGAAATGTCCTTAAGGATTTTTAATCTCTCATTTTATGTGTGCATTTTAAAGTGTAATGAGTAAAAACATTCAAGTCAACGCAAGATTATTCTGTAATGTTATGAGTCACTTAGATCACGGACTATCAAGTGGTACAGAGCCTAGGGGGTGTATCAAATCAAGAAATCTTGCAATAAAATTCAACCAAAAAAACTCAAACAATATAAACTGTGAAGTTTGGAATTTTTAAAATATTCATACGACGTCGGATTAAGCTGAATTTTGGATATGATTTGAAGATCATCAACATGAAACTGCTGTAAAAATTTCACGTCCTAATTCGCAATGATCAGTGACTAATCAAATTTTGAATTTCTGATCAATTTGTACATTATTGCATTCTTGAATTTTTTTTTTTGATTTCTTGATTGGTTTGGAATTGGATCCTGAGATTTTGAATTAGTGTTATGTTAGATATAACATGTAAATCCTGAAAATTTCAAGTTCTAGTTCATTCCAATTTGAGAGTAATTAGGATTTGAAGTTCTGATTTGATTTTCAAACAGAAAACAGAGATGCAACTTCAAAACTTTCTTAGAATGTCTGTGTTTATCCGTTTGATCTTTTGATTCTCTATAGCCTGAATGGAAACAGGTTCATCTGGATAATTAGAGAAATCAATGATATCAGTATCCATGAAATGTTTGATAGTCTTGGTTGTCTATTAATCAAAAGTCTTCGGCTCATCTGAACAAAACAAAGCAGATGAATCTACAACTATTGATCCTCTCGCTCTGCTGGTTGATAAGAAGCTCAAAAACTCATCTAAGGCTACAAAATTATTGAAACTCCTCTTTGAATCTCCTGATCCGGACTATGAAGATGAAGACTATGAGTCCAAGGCAAGTGATCTTAAAAGACATATTGCACTCCTCACAAGTGTGTTTAATAAAAAGTTTTTGAAGAAGTCAAACAAACTCCGTAAGGAATCCAAAAGCAAGAAGTTTGACGAAAAGCGAGAGACAGATGAGATATCAAAGCCTAACGAGACAAAGCCTATTGAGAAATAGGGAAAAGGATGCTTCAACTACGGAAAGCCATGACACTTTGCTTGAGAATGTCTTTTTCCGAAGCAGAATAATGAACAATACTACAAGATGAAGTACTATTGTGTCAAGCAATGAAACGCCCGAAAAGCTCTATTTGCTGAAGAAGAACACTGACTTGAAGACACTAATAATCAAGACGAGGATGCTTTAAATCCTATGTGCTTCATAGCTGATGTTCATTACACAGAGGACATACCTGAAGCTTCCAAAGTCTCTCTGATGGCACATGAACAAGATGTCAAAAGCAACAAGGATTCTTCTGCGACGGAAACTGAGGTAAGTATAGTTCCTAGAGAACCTTTAGCAGAGTTCAAAGTGTTAAGAAAACAAGCAAAAAAATTAGATGCATTTCAGATACCTCTTAATAAAAGCTAGATTAGAAAAGGGTAATTCTTCAAAGAAGTTTCTAAAGCAAAAAAATGAGAAAACCAATTTATCGATTAAATTTGGTTTGGACTAGAATATTGACAAGTCTATAATTTATATGGTTTCTGACTCATATTATGATCATTTTAAACACAGATACTTCGTAAAATCCATATTATTACTCCATGTTTGTATTTCAGGGCCAAGATGATAAAAAGAAGCAATCCGAGAGAATTCAGAGCAAACCGGACTGAGGGGGGCACAAGCCTGCACTAGCCTGCGCTCCACACAGCGCCCAAACTGTCCAGATACGTTCCAGCACATGGCAGCTAAACCCTAGCCGCATCGGCCGCAGGGGGGGGGGGGGGGGGCGGCGCAGGCCTGTGCCAGGCCTACGCTGGTGCGGCACCAAAACGCATTTTTCAACCCTGGAAACCCTTATCTCGATTCCCTATAGATAGGATTGAAGGGGCAGCTTTGGAAGTGAGTCCCGACATTTGTGCAAGTGTGCCAAAGCTCTACCGGAGTGGATCTACGATACGAGAACGAAGACGGTGGTTCGCAAGCTACCCAATGGCTCAGATCTGTGATTGTGATGAGCATACGATGAGCGGCTAATCCCGTTAGCCGTTTGCGGAGGATCTACGACTAAGTTTACTTTTCTTTAATTTCTTATGTTTTGATGTATTCGTATTGAGCTAGGTCTATCATTTGTATGCAAATGATAAACATTTGGCTATGATTATGATTATGTGTTGCGATTGGTAAAAGCAAGATATTTTATAGTGGTGTTATTATTCGTGCCGAGTCCATTAGTTTAAGGATTAAGACTAGTATTAATGTTGCATACGCTATGCCGAGAGTTATTGGTTAAAATACATTTGATTAATTTAGTCACACAATTGATTACGTCTATGTGATCGTTGCATGAAATTATAGTGAGTAATATTTATGTTGTGGTGATTCCGTGAATGGTTATTCATCTGTTGATTGTTTATCTTCTTCGTTAGTCACTTCGTTCTTAATTTTAGTTACAAACAATAGCAAATCATTACTCTAAACAACTCATTCAAATCCATAATTTCACAATTTAAATGCTTTCAACAAACCTAACTTATAAGGCTTATAACATAATCCTAATTACGACCCCACTCCTTGTGGATTCGACCCTTACTTCTCTCGCTAATTAGTGGATTTAAGGATTAACTCGGCGGGTCACAACGACGGCCCGTCAGAATTTTGGCGCCATTATCGTGGAGTGTAACAGTAGTTTAGGTTAAAGTTAGTTTGTTGCCTTAGTTTTAAGTAAATTAGGTTTAAGTTCCTTTCTTTGTTTATTTATAGTATTTATTTTATTATTATAATTATTAAAAAGCAAATAAAATATTTTAAAAATTCAAAAAGGTAATTGTAGACCTCTACTTTACCACCAAAAATATTAGTTTAAATAAGTTTTTAATCTTTAGTAATATTTTATTTAGTGTATGCGCACACGTCGATCGGCTAAAGAATTGCCGCCACAATTCGAACCTGAAATCAAAAAAGTAGCGAGATCGAACCGATTCAGAGATTCCTAATTTAGAAAGCCCTCCGATTTCGCTACGAAATCATGATCAAGAAGAACCGCATAGTTGCTAGAATGGGTGATCAACCGAGACGTACGGTTGAGTCGCATTACCATCCAGGTGATGTGCCCGGCCCGTCTCCAATTCGTTATACCGAAAACGAGAACGAACCCGAAGTTCGTTCTCAATTATTCCAAATTATTCTGATCATACGAGGGATGCCAAGTGAGGAACCCTATGAACATCTAGCTGAGTTCGTAGCTATTTGTAAAGCAAACCATGTTCGAGGTATAACCACCGACGGTTTAAAACTTTGATTACTTCCTTTTTCGTTAAAAGAGAATGCGAAGAATTGGTTCGTATCCTTACCAACCAACAACATTACAACATGGGATCAAATGAAACGAGAATTCATTAATGAATATTACCCCATTAGTAAAACAACCGAAAAAAGAACGAAAATTACCAGATTTAAATAAAAACCAGGTGAACAATTCTAGGAAGCGTTCGATCGTATGAAGGAATTACTGAGAGCTTGTCCACACCACAAGGTACCCAAATGGATGCTTATCAAAACAATCTTTGATGGTGAGAGTCAAAAGAGTCGTAATATGATTATAGCTGCCACAGGAGGCACATTTTAAGGTAAAGAAGATGATGAAGCTTGGGATTTTCTTAATCAACTCGGTAAAGGTTTTAAAGTCAAGTTGATTCTAAAAATAGTATAGGAGTTCAAGTTATGGGCATAGATAATGCCTGGAAACATGAGGTTAAAACTGAGATTTCAGAATTAGGAAAGAAAATGGATCAATTGAGGAATGGTTTTTAAAACCCTAGTGTATCAATTAATTGTGTTACATGCAGAGTTCCATCGCATCATTCAGAAGCATGTCCTCAAGTGCAATCCATTGAGGAATTTGCAAATGAAGTTTACGTATTTAGAGCTCATCAAGAGAGGGATAATCCATTTTCGGAAACATACAATCCGGGATGGAGAAACCATCCCAACTTTCGATGGAAAAATGATCAACCTACCGATCATCAATCCAAACCAAGATATGAACCACCAAAGAGAGAATATCAATATGGTTCAACTTCAGCAGCTAAGGACAAGAGATATTATAAGTCAAATCATCGTGATCAACCACAATTCCAAGTAGAATCAAATATGACTTCTCCGCAATTCGCAGAGTTTGTTAAATTTATGAAACAACAATCAGTTATCAGTACTAAGACCATGGAGATGTTAACTCGCCAGATGGGTCAGATAGCTGAGTCGCTTACTAGGCGTGAGGAGGGGAAGCTTCCAAGCAATACTATTCCAAATCCTTCACACTCCCATCATCATAACAAAGATAAAAAACATGAGATTAATGAAGTTAATGAAGTAGCTAAGATATCCACATTAAGGAGTGGAAGAGAGGTAGACAAAAAAATAGAGATGCCTAAAGAGAAAGAGGCAGAAGAAGATACCGACCCTGAAGTCGTGTATGAGGAGAAAGAGGATACAAAGAAGAAGGAGGTTCCTAAGAAGGTTTCTTTTAAAGAGCCAATTAAAGCAGATATTCCAACGCCCAAAGTTGGGGAGGCGGATAAGAGTCAGGATACTTCAATTCCTCCTCCTTATCCTGCTGCTCTAGAAAATACAAAATCTTCTCCATACGGCAAAAGAGGCCCACAACCAGAGGATCTTTGGATATATTTAATCAAGATAAGATCAATATTCCTCTGATAAAAGCCATTCTAGAGGTTCCATCTTATGCCAAATTTTTAAAAAATCTATGTACTCAGAAAAGAAAGTATAAGGTCTCGCTCCCAAAGAAGATCAATCTAACTGAACAGCTGAGTGCAGTAGTCTCTAGTTCTCTACCTCCTAAGCTGAAAGATCCTGGATCACCATTGATTCCAGCGACAATAGGCAATGTGCAGATTAAGAAGGCGTTGTTTGATCTTAGAGCTAGTGATAATATTTTACCTGGAAACTTTTTTGATAAACATGATCTAGGTCAGTTACAGACAACTGATATTATATTACAACTGCCAGATCGGTCAACCAAGTGCCTAAGAGGTATTTTATTTGATGTCATAGTAAAAATTGAAGATTTCTACTATCTAGTTGACTTCCTAGAATTGGACACTGAAAGTTCAATGGGAGAAAATCAACCGGCTATTATCCTAGGTAGACCTTTCTTAGCCACAGTTAATGGACAAATTAATTGTCGGACAGGAGCAGTGGATATTGGCTTTGGTAATAGGAAATTAAGACTGAATGTATTTAATTCTTTAAGTGTCTCTGCTATTGATTCAAAATGTTATCTTATAGACATGGTGGACGAACTTGCGGAGCAGCATAGTTCGTTAGTCAACACCAAAGATGCTACTGAGTTATTCTTTGCTGAGAATGAATTAGCCAAGTTAAATTATACTGAGTGTGATGAGTTAGAAGTAGTCATGGAATCTACATTAGAGTCAAAACAACCACCGTGGACCCATAGGACTGAAAAATTAGCTACTGATTTACCAAAGTCAGCCAAACCTTCAATAGAGCAACCACCTGTTCTAGAATTGAAGGAGCTGCCATCGCATCTGAAATATGCTTTTCTAGGTCAGAATAACACGTTGTCTGTCATAATTTCATCAGATCTGACGGAAGAGCAAGAGAAAGATCTATTGCAAGTGTTAGTCAAATATAAAGAAGCAGTAGGGTAGACGATAGATGATTTAAAAGGAGTCAGTCCCACTTTGTGTATGCACCGAATCATTACTGATCCAGAAGCTATACCAGCTCGAGATGCACAAAGGAGGTTGAATCCTAATTTCAGAGATGTAGTTAAGAAGGAAGTATTAAAATGGTTGGACGCCAGAATTATATATCATATATCTGTTAGTAAGTGGTTAAGTCCAACCCAAACTGTGCCCAAGAAATCGGGAATTACAGTAATTAATACTGAAAAAGGAGAGAAGATAACTACTCGCCCTGTAACTAGGTGGAGAGTTTGTATAGATTACAGAAAATTTAATGATGTTACTTCAAAAGAACATTTTCCGCTACCACTATAGATCAAATGGTGGAACAATTAGTAGGACAAAACTTTTACTGTTTCCTGGATGGATATTCTGCTTACAATCAAATCCCGATCCATCCAGAGGATCAAGAGAATACTACATTTTATTTTCCCTATGGCACCTTTGCCTACCGAAGGATGCCGTTTGGACTATGTAATGCGCCCGCCACATTTCAACGATGTATGATGGCTATCTTTTCAGATATGGTAGGTGGTTCTCTTGAAATATTTACGGACGATTTCTCCATATTTGATAAAACCTTTGAAAATTGTCTGGGACATTTAGAAAAAGTCCTAAAGAGATGCACTGAAACCAACTTAGTATTAAGTTGGGGGAAAACCATTTTATGGTAAAGGAAGGGGTAGTACTAGGTCACATTGTCTCCGAGAGAGGAATGGAGGTAGATAAAGCAAAAGTTCAATTAATTTCCTAACTTCCACCCCCTACCAACGTTAAAGGAATAAGATCATTCTTAGGCCACGCTGGTTTTTATCAGCGATTCATTAAAGATTTCAGTGAGATCTCAAGACCGTTATGCAATTTCTTTCAAAAGATATTGAGTTTAATTTTGATGATGCTTGTATGAAAGCATTTGAGAAGCTTAAATCAAAATTAAACGAAGCGCCAATTCTGCACTATCCGGATTGGTCTCAACCATTCGAGATCATGTGTGATGCAAGTAATTATGCAGTTGGTGCAGTTTTAGGACAAAGATTTGAGAAAAAGCCAGTGGTGAATTACTACGCAAGTAAAACCTTTAATGAGGCACATATCAATTACACAACTATGGAGAAAGAATTATTAGTTGTAGTGTGTGCCCTGAATAAATTCAGATCCTATATTTGGGGGGCAAAAGTAATTGTGTACTCTGACCACAGCGCCTTTAGACATTTGTTGGCAAAGAAGGATGCCAAGCCTAGACTGATTCGGTGGATCCTTCTATTGCAAGAATTTGATTTAGAAATTAAAGATAAGAAAGGCATAGAAAATGTTGTTGTCGATCATTTATCAAGGATTCAATTAATCCAAACAAACTCAACTGATCAAATCAGGGACTCCTTCCCTGATGAAGAATTATTATCTGTATCTAAAATTCCCTGCTTTGCGAATCTAGTAAATTATTTCGTAACAGGATGATTGCCTATGACCCCGATATTAATCGTTGAAATATTTGATGTATGGGGTATTGATTTTATGGGGCCATTCCCTAAATCAATTGGATATGAGTACATCTTAGTGGCAGTAGATTATGTTTCCGAATAGGTGGAAGCAGAAGCTACACGCACTAATGATAACCGAGTTGTGTGTAAATTTGTTAAAAGAAATAATTTAGCATGACACGGTATTCCAAGGGCTATCATCAGTGACGGAGGGTCACATTTTAATAATCAGCAGTTTTCTAGACTCCTTAAACAGTATGGAGTTAATCATTGAATAGCAACGCCTTATCATCCGCAAACAAGCGGACAAGTCGAAATCTCTAATAGAGAGATCAAGAGAATCCTTGAGAAAAATGTCAGACCTGATCATAATGATTGGCCTCAAAAATTAGAGGATGATTTATGAGCATACAGAAGTGCATTTTAAAACACCAATCGGTATGTCCCAATACAGACTTGTGTATGGCAAGCTATTCCATCTCCCAATGGAATTAGAACACCGAGCTCTAAGGGCAATCAAAAACACTAATTTAATTTACATGATGCCGGTGTTGATAGGAAATTCCAATTAAATGAACTGGAAGAAATTCGTAGAGAAGCCTACGAAACCGCTAGAATTAATAAAGAGAAAACTAAGGTTTTCCACGACAGAATGATTAAAAATAAAATATTTACAAAGGAAATAGCGTTTGGTTATTTAACGCAAGACTTAGATTATTTCCCGGTAAATTAAAAAGTAAATGGACAGACCCATTTATTGTAACGAATACCTACCCACACGATGCGGTAGAAATACAGGCGCTGAAAGGTGGTGAGCCATTTAAAGTAGGGGGGTGCAGGCCTGCGCTTGCCCTACGTCCCGACACGCTCAAAATCTCATAAAAATGGCAGTGATCATTCCCATAAGTCCAAAACCCTAATTCCAGTTCCAGAAGAAGGCGAATTCGATTTTTTAAGCCTAAAAACGTCCAAAATTCGTGTTTTCTTCGTCAGTTCTTTGATCAACGCTTTTTTATCGTTAAGGTTAGTAAGGTATACACCCTATAATCCCTTGAACTTCATTCTACATCAGTTTCACTAGGTTTTATCATGCATGCATGATTGAGTTTTTGGAAATTATATGGTTTTTATAGAAAAAGGGTTATTAATAATTTTCAAATGTTCATTTATTTAATATAAAATTATTTCGCAAAATTCTTGTAAAAATCATGTATTGTTCCGTATTTATTATCAACTAGTATATATACCCATGTAATACACGAGATTTCTTGAAATACATTGTTTTAATAAACTACAATATTAAATAAAGTTGACAAACCAAATAATAGACTACACAATGTCTTACGGCTACAAATAAACAACTATTTTAAATCATAAAATAAACATAAAATAATGGAGGAGTTAATTAAGGAAAGAAATGACATTGAATGATGGATGTATTTAGAAATGAAATGAATGAATAATGGAGGAGTTAATTAAGGCAGTTTAGGTGGGAAAAAAAGAATGAAACAAAACAAGATGGTGACATGTGGATAAATATGTTCTCATTTATTATAAGGTATAGATTATAAAATTTTTATCGTAAAAGGTGATATTTTATGGACTTAATTAAAGTTCATGCATTTGATAGGGTTAGATTGGGCTCACATTATATATTATTGAAAAAGGGTGTTAAAATTATCATGCATTATATATATAACAACACCACATTTTTAATCCTTTGTTTTGCATTATTTTTAGATGTCAACCCAATACCATGCAAACGGTAACCATCCTGGAACCTCCCAAAAACCTAGAATGAGAACCAATGACCCTGGGGATGTCCGTTTTGAAAAACCACTTAATGTGGAATTCCCTGAAATTCCACCAAACACTAACAATGGTAAACCCCCTAGGTTTCTCATAGAGCGTAGCATAAAAGAGAGTGATTTTGATAATTTTGAAATTTTGGAGTGTTTTGAGAGGCTAGGATGGGCTAAAGCCATACAATGGGAACTTCCATATATTCACACTAGTTTGGTCCAACAGTGGTTCGCCACAAACGCGTAGGATTGAGAGATCTGAGGAGCATAATTTCGAGCTAGTGGGAAGCGTAGGAAACAGAGAGCTGTTAATCTCTAGAGAAAAATTATATGAAGAATTTCTAATTGACACCGAAACACCTCGTCCGATGGAATTCTGGACACTGTCTAATACCCAAGGGGATAGAATGCGTACAGTTAACAAATGGACTAGTCAAGGGGATCAAATGATAGCAACCGTTTTTGGTATTTCAATTAGAGCTGCCCGGACCTATATCGCCTTCAACAGAGTTGATTTATGCCCTTTAGCCAAAGTTATGTGGAAGTTTGTTATCTTTAACAGACTTTCGCGTCATCAAGACACCACATATGTGAAACCACAAGAGACTCTAGTAGTACACGCATGACTGACTGGACACCCGACAATATCCTTAGGGTACATCATCATGCAAAATTTGTGGGAATGTCATGTCTTAGGCCAATGGATAAGTTACCCCCATTGTAGGATGTTAACTGATTTATTCATTATAGAAAATATTGTGTAGGTCCCAAAAGGTTTCCCAAGTGTATAGTTCTAAGCTATAGAGGGGGGGTGAATACAACTATTTAAAACTTAACAATCTTTTTCTCAATGTTTGTGTATGTTATTAACAATTGTTAATTACAAACAAGTCTGAATGCGGAAAGGTTCAAGCTGAGATGACAGATACAACAGTTGGTTAACTAATCTAAGACTCACTCAGACTAGGTACGAAGAATACACTCACTTAGAAGCACTCACTGTTTTTACAAGACTCAGATGGACAGCTTACACAAGAACAGCTTAGACACACTAGACTGTTTTATATAAGCAGACTTGCATGCATGGAATAACACACTTCAATGCACGTTCTGATTTCACACTCTTGATTTCTCTTTATCCTTAGAAGCTTCCTTTTATACTCAAAAGGAGAATCTCAGTGAAGCTTCTTCATTGGACAGATGAGATTATGGAGAGTCTTTCCAAAAGGACAAAACACCTTTCTGCACGTTCTAAATAAAGTATCTTTGTCTTCACATGGCAGAATCTTTGTCTTTTCCTTTTTGTCACTGTTGCATAAGGCTTTAACCAAAAGAGGAATGTCAACTTTGCATCTTTCTTCTTTTGCTAATGTCATTTTGATATAAGAAAAGGTCTGTCACCCTTTTCAAATATCTATTTGTCTTCATGTGACAGAACAGTGTGGGCAGGCTGTGCAGTTCTGTTTTCCACTTTGTCTTTGACTTGTAAACTGATCTTGTAGCCAAAAACAATACATGAGGACTTGGAAACATATTCCATAAAGTGTTTAACCTGTTCACAAAGAACAGGTTCTGTTCACAAAGAACAGAACACTTGTAAACTGTCCAAGCTGCTCAACAGAATAGAGCAGCGTAGACAGTTTATGTCCAGCCTATTCAGCAGACAGAACAGCTTGGACAAACTGCCTTTGTTGCAACGAAGGCAACATGGTAAACAGCTTTAGGCTGATATTGCAAATCACTTTCAGATATCAATAAGGCATATAACAAGCCTTAAATTCAACCTTCAAATGCATCAACAGGTTTGAGTAAAGAATCTCCCCCTCAAATGTACAGCAGGTTTGATTGAGGCCTTTTTGTGCCTAACAATCTCCCCCTATTTGTAATAATCAGTCTAAGCTGATTTAATCAATAATCACTATGTATTTTTACATTACATTTGCTGAAATAAAATTACAAAATCAATGTAAAGTAAAAGATCAGTTTATATACATATTGATTTTGATTACAGAAAACAACACATGGTTTTACAAGAGTACAGCTAATGTACTAATGTATATTACAACTAATGTAAATAAGAAAAGTTACAACATATGTAACAAAGTACAACAGATGTACAACACAATTCAACAACTTGGACTGTTGATGTTGGGAGCAGATAATGGCAAGCCTGTCCAACAGATGGACAGCCTCCATTCTTCACCTACCCTGATGGTAGATGGACTTCATTCCAGTGGTGGTGGTCCTTCAAACATCTTTTCAAGCTGATCCCTTGTTTCATCTAGATCTTGGATTTCAATTCTGAGGATCATAAACTTGGGATCTTGAAGTTCTCCTCTCTCATAGTAGCCTATGAGCTGATCCCAGATAGCTGCTCTCCACTTGCTTGACTGCCTGAATGAAGTTGCAAGTCTGAAGGCTGCAAGCTGTCTCAGATCCACCTTGTATAGATCTGAAGCTCTTTGAAAACACTTCTTCTGTGTTAGGGGATGTACAAAAAATGCCCCTAACTCAGGTTCTTCAATAATTTTGCCTTCTTCAAACTCTACTCCACTGGGCAGGCTGTAGTCAATTCCTTTCATCTGAAGAGCATAATCATCCTGTTCAATTAAGATGAGGAGTTGCTCCAGCTCAGAATCCTTTCTTGTCCTCCTGGCCTTTATTTTGGGGTATGTCACAGAGACACCTTCACTTACTTCTTTTGAGATCAGACCAAGATCCTTCACTCTCTCCATCAACTTCTTAACATATGTCCTGACAGTCTTAGCCGTTTCTGACTTAGACTGGCTCAAAGCAACTGCCAGCTCAACCTATTCCCTGTACCCCATTTGGGCAACATCAGTGTAGTCATAAGATTCCAGTTCAGGGCCTGTAGCACCCATTCTGGTTATTTGCAGCTTCCACTGTTTGCCTTTTCTTGAAATAGGGACATCTTTGACAATAGACTCCTTGGCAAGTCTTCTATCAGCAACATCATGAAACTTCTTCCTTGCCAGGTTGTCAAAGTGGAACTGGGCTCTCGCAGAGGATGCTTGCTTTGGTTTGGTCACAGAGACCAGAGCACCCTTAACTTGTTCACCTTCCTTTTCACCAGCTGATTCCTTAGAAGCTTCCAACAGTTTCTTCGGCACATCCAAATAAGGCATTTTGATTTTGCTTGCCTCTTGGAGTGCAAAAGTTCTGGCAGCTTTGGCAGAGGCTTCTTCTTTTCTTAGTGCTTCCAGGGCTTGAAGCTGTTCATCTCTGAACTCATAGTATTTATCCATGGGAAGACCCATTTCGTTTGCCCTGGCTTTGTGAAACTTTAACTGTGCTGCTTCTGCTGTTCAGGATCAAATACTGCTTTTTCTTTTCCTTTAGCTGTTGTAGTGATAACAGCTTTAGGAGTATCTTCCTCTTCTTCTTCTTCCTCCAAAATGAGATGCCTCCTTCTGCTGCTTGGCCTGTCCTCAGAAATGAATTCCCCCCCTTAGACTGAGCAGGGTTTGGAGATTCAGCCTGAGAAGGCTTAGTAGCTTGAGAAGCACCTTCCACTGTACCAGTAGCCGTTGCAGATGTTGCTGCTGGTTGACCAGTGATGAGCCCTTTTTAATCACTAACACACGAAACCCACATTATCCGCAGTAATTAAGTTAAATAAAAAAAATTAAGTAACTTAATTGTGAAGAAAGGTAATTAAACTGATAGTCCAAGCTGATGGTCAAACCTGTGATGAGCAGGGTCATCACAAGCTGTTTACTCTTCAAGCTGCTCCTTCAACCTGTTCAGCTATGTAAGAACAGGTTGTGTTCAATAGCTGAGCAGGTTTACAGACAATGTCTTATATGACAGATTGAGAGAGTGAGCAGGGTGGAGGTTTAATCATCCGATCAGGCTTGACAGATAAGCTGTTATTTGTCAAACCTGTTATATGCTCAAGCTGTTCAACTTTTGCAGAAAATGGCTAAGTATAGAACATGCATAGCCTGTTATGTTTAAGCTGTTTTGTGAAACTTGAGCAGTGTGAGACGTATAAGGTCGTAGAACATTTTGGACACTTAGTCACTTTTGTTTAACATGCCCAACTTGCTTACCAGATAGTTAAATTTGTTTTTATCAAGAGGTTTGGTGAAAATGTTTGCAAGCTGTTCATCTGTGGAAATAAAACTTACCTCCACATTACCTTTCTGAATGTGATCCCTGATGAAGTGATGTCTGACTTCTATGTGCTTTGTTCTGGAGTGAAACAGTGGATTGTTGGAAATAACTATGGCACTTGTATTGTCTCACAAAATAGGAGTTTTCCTAAGTACAAGTCCATAGTCTTCAAGCTGATGCTGCACCCACAGATGCTGCCCACAACAACTTGTAGCAGCAATGTACTCAGCTTCAGCAGTAGAAGTAGAAACTGAATTCTGCTTCTTGCTACACCAACTTATCAACTTACCACCGAGAAGTTGACATCCACCTGTTGTGCTTTTCCTGTCTAGCCTGCAACCTGCAAAATCAGAATCTGAATAACCTGTTAGTTCAAGGCTTGAGTCTTTGGGATACCAAAGACCCAAACCTGGTGTACCCTTCAGGTATCTGAAGATTCTTTTCACAGCAGCTAGATGTGATTCCTTTGGATCAGCTTGGAACCTAGCACATAAAAAGGTAGCAAACATAATATCAGGTCTACTAGCAGTTAAGTACAGCGAGCTCCCAATCATGCCTCTGTAAGCTGTTACTGAAACAGCTTTGCCACTGGCATCTGCATCCAATTTTACATTGGTTGCCATTGGGGTTTTAATCGGAGAACTTTGATTAAATTTAAACTTTTTCAATAGATCTAAAGTGTACTTCCTTTGATTGATGAAAATTCCATATGAGGATTGTTTAACCTGTAATCCTGAAAAGAAAGTAAGTTCTCCCATCATACTCATTTCATATTTTGATTTCATGAGTAATGAAAAATTCTTGCATAATTGCTCATTAGTAGAACCAAATATTATGTCATCCACATATATTTGAACAAGCATAATATCAGACTTCACCTTCTTTATGAATAGTGTGGTATCCACTTTACCTCTGGAATACCCATTGCTCATAAGGAAATCAGTAAGAGTATCTTACCAGGCTCTAGGGGCTTGTTTTAGACCATAGAGAGCTTTGTCCAACTTATAGACAAAACCTGGATGATGTTCATTTTCAAAACCTGGAGGCTGCTTGACATAAACTTCCTCTTGCAGCTTTCCATTCAAAAATGCACTCTTCACATCCATTTGAAATACCTTCATGCTCTTATGAGCAGCGTAGGCTAGAAACAAACGAATTGCCTCTAGCGTGGCCACAAGAGCAAATGTTTCATTGTAGTCAATGCCTTCCTCCTGTCTACAGCCCTGAGCAACAAGTCTTGCATTATTTCTAATGACATGGCCTTGCTCATCCATCTTGTGCCTGTAAACCCATTTCGTGCCACATATAGTTTTACCTTTAGGAGCAGGGACCAGCTTCCATACATTGTTTCTCTCAAACTGATTGAGTTCTTCATACATGGCAGTGATCCAATTGGCATCTTTGAGTGCTTCATCCACTTTCATTGGCTCCATGAGAGACACAAAACTAGAGAACATACAAAAGTTCCCTAAGCTGTCCCATGTCGTTTGTACCCCTTTGTTGATGTCACCAATTATTTGATCATTGGGGTGACACCTGATCCACTTAGGATCATTTCTCAATGAGGATTCTCCTGTGTTGTTTGCATCTTCAACAGGTCCTGTTGAACAGCTTTCACGATTTTTCAGACATACTGATGTCTTGAACCTGTTCACTTGTTGAGCATGATTCTTCATTGTTGAACGCATCATCAGAAGATATAACACCTTGCTTTTTATTTGTATTTTTATTTTGAGTATTTTGAGGAATTTGCGTAAAATGATGTAATTCCGTATTTTAGTATAAATAGGAGTGGGGGTTCATTTCTTCACGTTTTGCAAAATCCATCTAGCTTTTTGAGAGACTCTCTCTCTAAAACCGAACTTCTCTCTAACTTTTCTCCCAAACCGACCGGCCAAATCTCGAGTTCTATACGTCATCGGAAAGATCTCGAAGAGTACTACACGGATTTGCTATTGCATGTGAGATTTGATATGAATTCGAGGTAAGAATTGTCATTTTTGTTTTCTGCATTTTCGGTTTTGAAGCTATGAATTTGAGTTTATCATTTTAGGTGATTTAAAGCTAATTTTGCTTGAGTTTTAACTAGAATATGATAGATTATGTATAATATACTCGAATCTAGGCTTAATACTTAACTTATTCATGATTTTGACTTGGAAAATGCATGTTTAAAAGCTGCAAAACACGAACAAACTCGAAATGCATAGAACAAATTCGAAATGCCAAGAACAAGCTCCAATAAAGCTAAATTCGAACTGTAGGTTTGAATTTAATCCCCTGTTCCAGTTTATGATTCGAATTTAGCTTCATGAATTCGAATTTAACCTCTGTTCGAGTTTAGCTTCGAATTTAACTCCATATGTTCGAGTTTGAGCATCAAATTCGAAACCCTCCCCTATAAATTTGAATAAATTGATAAAATTCATGAGCAACACGAAAGTTAACAAAATAACTAGCAAGATATTTAACTAGAAGTTATGGTTGGTAAATATTAGAGTTTTAAGTTAGCATTATTAATTTAGCATATATTCTGTAATGTTAAATTACAGATATTAATTTATGCAGTTTAGCCCATTTATGGGTCAAAGCCAGTGCCAGAATACATTAAAGCCTAGATAAGCAAGTGCAAGCGTTTCAAAGAAATTAAAGCATAGAAAAGCCAGAGCAAGCATTTCAGAATATTTCAAAGCATAATACAGTACTTTGAGTAACAGTTATTCTTGTTTACATGTTTTATATGAAATTGAGACATAAATTGCTTCTATATGACTTCTTTGGAATTCAATAGACTTTTGGGAGTGAAAGCGAACACTGTGGTACAGGTGATGCCCAGCTTAGCCGAATCTTACATCTTATCTATTAATATGCATATTTATTTGCTATCTGCTTATTATTCTGCATATTATACAGCAAGTTTTGTTTGAGCGTTTCTTTGTGCATATCATAGCATTTTACTTTACGAGCAAGCAATTCTGATGCACACCACTATCCCTAAGCATTATGCGGGTAGCTAGCCCCACATCACAGATTGATCATCTGTCAGCGGTAAACCCTAGTGGTGGCATCTCCTTTCTGCGTGAAATGTCTCAATTGTGCAAGCATTCTTTCTGGGTATTAAGCAAGCAAGCAAGCATAACAAGCCTTTATAGGCACTTTCGCCGCATATTTTTCATGCATTCATGAATATCTGTTTACTCACTAAGCAATTTGCTTACAGGTGCTACTCAAAATTTTTACAGGAAAAGGTAAAGAGCAAGCTGGACCTTCTGCTTAGGTCTATTTTCTGATCAACCCAGAGGACTTAGCTCACTTTCAGCTTGTGGTATAGCTTATGGTGCCTTGGGTTCTGGGTAGCTGCTTTTATTTATATTGTGATGTTTTTAGCAACTTAGTACTGTAACCTTGTAGCACGTGTAGTGCATGACTTATTGTAATATTTTATTTAGCTTTATGCAAGTATTAATATTCCTGGGATATGCAAGCATGATTGAAGCAAGGATGTGACAGGATGGTATCAGAGCATTAGTTTGAGGGATTCAAGTGTTATCAATAACACTTGGACTCAAACTTTTAAGCAAAGATATTAGCTTCGAATGTCTAGGCTTTAACTTGACCTAAGATAGGCTTTGACTTTGCTTTAGGAATGGGGAAATGGGGTAGAATAGGAGTTATACCTATTCTTATGCAAGTATTATGTATATAATTTCAGAACATGTCTGGATCTGGTGAAGGAGTTGGAGGTGGACTCACTCCTGAACAGATCATGCAAATAATGCAAACTATGCTAAATGAGAACAACGAGCGTCAAGCTAAGTTTTTGCAAGATCAGTTTCGTGCTCGTGATGAAGCCGAAACTAAGCGTAGAGAAGAACGTAGGAAAAAGCGACACGACGATACTGGACGCCACAATGACGACACCGACGAGGAGGAAGCTCCTGTAGTTCCTCCTAAGGGCTGCAACTTCCGTTACTCCAAAGCTAGCGGAGCTCAACCTTTCAAAGGAGCTGCAAACTCGATTGAAGCGCTCGGGTGGATCACTGGCATTGAGCGAATATTTCTCATCAGCGATTGTGCTGAAGAATCCAAGGTCAGCTTTGCTACTACATTGTTCGAGGGTGGCGCTGTTATGTGGAGGAGGTTCTAGTCGCCGTAACGAGCCAGCTTGGAGTCAGAATCGTGCATTCCAAATAACAGCCGAGCAAGCAATGGAAATACTAGATATGGTATCTGGTATGTTTCTCGTTAACTCCGTACCTGCTAGAGTTATTTTTGATTCAGGAGCCAACCGTTCCTTCGTATCAAATTCATTTGCATCTAAACTTGGAATTGCACCGACTACTCTACCTGTTATATTTGATATCGAAACGGCTAGTAATATAAGTGTGTCTACCGATAAAATCTACCGTGATTGCATCATTCTACTCGACAACTGCACATTTCAACTAGACCTTATTCCGATGGACTTTCACGAATTCGACGTCATCGTGGGTATGGATTGGCTTGATCATCATGACGCCAACATTGTCTGCAAGAAGAAGTTGATAAAGCTCACTACACCGGATGGCCGCAATATTTGCATCTACGGTGACAGAAAGACAGGTGAAATATGCTTAATTTCTGTAGTCAAAGTTAGGAAACATATAGCTAAGGGTTGCGTGTCATACTTAGCATATGCGATAGATGCTAATCTGAAAAGAAAGCTTTAGCCGAGGTACCGATAGCCTCCGAGTTTCCCGATGTCTTTCCCGAGGACATCTCTGGACTCCCACCAGACCGTCAGGTGGAGTTCAGAATTGATTTAGTGCCCAGCGCGGCACCAATTGCTCGAGCCCCATATCGACTTGCACCTGCTGAGATGCAAGAAGTGATGAAGCAATTGCAAGAGTTTCTTGACAAAGGGCTTATACGACCAAGTTCATCTCCCTGGGGAGCTCCTGTTCTATTCGTTAAGAAGAAAGATGGGACTCTCCGGATGTGCATTGATTATAGGGAGTTGAATAAGGTAACAATAAAAAACAAATATCCGTTGCCCAGAATAGACGATCTTTTCGACCAACTACAAGGAGCCAGCTATTTCTCAAAGATCGATCTCAGATTTGGGTATCATCAACTCAAAGTTCGTGAAGAAGATGTCTCCAAAACGGCTTTCCGCACCAGATACGGGCATTACTAGTTTCTTGTTATGCCCTTTGGCCTTACAAATGCTCCTGCGGCATTCATGGATCTCATGAACCGTGTTTGTAGGCCAATGCTCGACAAGTTTGTTATTGTCTTTATAGACGATATTCTCATCTACTCGAAAAACGAAGCTGAGCATGCTGTGCATCTTAGAGAGCTGCTAGAGTTGTTGCGCAAAGAGCAACTTTACGCCAAATTCTCTAAATGTGAATTTTGGCTGCGACAGGTGCTTACAACCCCGATTTATTCATTTTAAGCTTATCTTTTCTTAAATTTCATGCTCAGCGTTAACTTGCAAATCATGTATCTTATCAGATACAATTCCTTGGTCATGTGATATCTGGTGAAGGAATCTCTGTGGATCCTTCTAAGATAGAAGCCATTCAAAATTGGGAAGCTCCCAAATCAGCTATTGAGATCCGAAGTTTCTTAGGATTGGCGTGTTACTACCGTCGATTCATTAAGGACTTCTCAAAATTAGCCATGCCTCTTACATCTCTTACTCGCAAGAATGTTCCCTTTATTTGGGAAGAAGCTCAAGAGACCGCCTTCCAAACTTTAAAACAGAAACTCACCGAAGCGCCTATTCTGACCTTACCCGAAGGCAATGAAGACTTTGTGGTCTTCAGCGATGCTTCATATCAAGGGCTTGGGCGTGTTCTGATGCAAAGAGGCAGAGTCATAGCATATGCTTCTCGCCAACTTAAGGATCATGAAAAGAGTCATCCGACTCATGACCTTGAACTTGCTGCCGTAATTTTCGCGTTGAAAACGTGGCGACATTATCTCTACGGCACCAAATGTCAGCTGTATATGGATCACAAGAGCCTTAAGTACATTTTAAGTCAGAAGGAGCTTAACATGCGCCAACGACGCTCCATGGAACTCATCAAAGACTATGACTGTGATATTATGTATCACCCTGGCAAAGCGAATGTGGTGGCTGATGCATTGAGTCGTAAATCTTATTCCGCTAAATGTCTCTATACCTTGACTCATACTTCATTTTCCTCTACTCTGATTGATGAAATTCTCGTTGCTCAAGCCGAAGCCCTAAAAGAAGAAAACCTCAACTATGAGGATATGAAAGGGCAATTTCAATTCTTAGTCGATAGCCCTCGTGGCTTAAAGCTCTTCAAAAATCATGTCTGGGTTCCCAAATTTGGAGATATTCGACAGAAAATTCTTTCAGAAGCTCACTGTTCTAACTTCTTGGTACATCCTGGCAGCACCAAGATGTACAACGATCTAAAAGCCGAGCATTGGTGGCCTGGTATGAAAAGAGACGTAGGCCAATATGTCGATAATTGTGTTACCTGCCGATTAGTCAAAGCGGAGCATCGGCAGCCTTATGGAAGTCTACAGCCTTTACCGATTCCCGAGTGGAAGTTCGATCACATAACGATGGACTTTGTGACGAACCTTCCGACTACGCGAAGACAGCACGACGCAATTTGGGTCATTGTAGATCGTTTAACCAAAGTCGCGCATTTCATTCCAATTCGCGAGAGCTATTCATTGGAGAAGCTGGCTAAGTTGTTTATAGACGAGATCGTTACTCGACACGGAGTGCCTCTGTCAATGGTTTCAGATCGCGACAGCCGGTTGACTTTGAGGTTCTGGAGTGCATTGCAAGATGGATTAGGCACCAAGATCAGAATGAGCACGGCGTATCATCCGCAGCCTGATGGCCAAAGCGAGCGCACGATCCTTACACTCGAAGACATGCTGCGGGCATGTGTTCTTGAGTTTAGCGATAATTGGGAAGACCACTTGCCATTAGTAGAATTTTCTTATAACAACAGTTACCACTCATCCATCAAAGCCGCACCTTTCGAAGCCTTATACGGACGCAAGTGTCGAACGCCTACGTGTTGGCATGAAGCCGGTGAAGCACCAATCGCCGGTCCCGAGCTACTTCAACAGACTGATGACAAGATTCGAATCATACGCCAACGATTGGAAACTGCTCAATCTCGACAGAAGTCGTATCATGACCGACGCCATAAGCCATTGGAATTTCAGAAGGATGACTATGTTGTATTAAAAGTCTCGCCGATGAAAGGTGTGTTCAGATTCGGCAAGCGTGGCAAGTTAGCACCACGATTCGTTGGTCCTTTCAAGATCACCGAGCGTGTTGGAACTCAATCTTATCTGTTCGACTTGCCGAGCGAACTGTCCAACATACACCCCGTATTTCACGTCTCGCAACTTAGGAAGTGCAAAGAAAATGAAAGCGAAAAGTGGGCTGATCATCTGAGCTACAAGATCAACGAGAAGCTGCAACGGGACGAGCCTGAGGTCATTCTAGAGACAAAGATGAAGAAGTTAAGAAATCGAGAAGTAGCAATGGTGTTGGTGCAATGGAGGACTTCTCACGGAACTTCTCAGACCTGGGAATCTGAGCAAGACATGAGAGTTCGATATCCGCATCTGTTTGAGCCTTAGGTACTTCGAGGACAAAGTGCAAGCGTGGTGGGCTCATACTATAACACCTTGCTTTTTATTTGTATTTTTATTTTGAGTATTTTGAGCAATTTGCGTAAAATGATGTAATTCCGTATTTTAGTATAAATAGGAGTGGGGGTTCATGTCTTCACTTTTTGCAAAATCCATCTAGCTTTTTGAGAGACTCTCTCTCTAAAACCGAACTTCTCTCTAACTTTTCTCCCAAACCGACCTGCAAAATCTCGAGTTCTATACGTCATCGGAAAGATCTCGAAGAGTACTACACGGATTTGCTATTGCATGTGAGATTTGATACGAATTCGAGTTAAGAATTGTCATTTTCGTTTTCTGCATTTTCGGTTTTGAAGCTATGAATTCGAGTTTATCATTTTTAGGTGATTTAAAGCTAATTTTGCTTGAGTTTTAACTAGAATATGATAGATTATGTATAATATACTCAAACCTAGGCTTAATACTTAACTTATTCGTGATTTTGACTTGGAAAATGCATGTTTTAAAGCTGCAAAACACGAACAAACTCGAAATGCATAGAACAAATTCGAAATGCCAAGAACAAGCTCGAATAGAGCTAAATTCGAACTTTAGGTTCGAATTTAATCCCCTGTTCGAGTTTATGATTCGAATTTAGCTTCAAGAATTCGAACTTAACCCCCTGTTCGAGTTTAGCTTCGAATTTAACTCCATATGTTCGAGTTTGAGCATCAAATTCGAAAACCTCCCCTATAAATTTGAATAAATTGATAAAATTCATGAGAAACGCGAAAATTAACAAAATAACTAGCAAGATATTTTACTAGAAGTTATGGTTGGTAAATATTAGAGTTTTTAATTAGCATTATTAATTTAGCATATATTCTGTAATGTTAAATTACAAATATTAATTTAAGTAGTTTAGCCCATTTATGGGTCAAAGCCAGAGCCAGAATACATTAAAGCCTAGATAAGTAAGTGCAAGCGTTTCAAAGCAATTAAAAGCATAGAAAAGCCAGAGCAAGCATTTCAGAATATTTCAAAGCATAATACAGTACTGTGAGTAACAGTTATTCTTGTTTACATGTTTTATATGAAATTGAGACAGAAATTGCTTCTATATGACTTCTTTGGAATTCAATAGACTTTTGTGAGTGAAAGCGAACACTGTGGTATAGGTGATGCCCAGCTTAGCCGAATCTTACATCTGATCTATTAATATGCATATTTATTTGCTATCTGCTTATTATTCTGCATATTATACAGCAAGCTTTGTTTGAGCGTTTCTTTGTGCATATCATTGCATTTTACTTTACGAGCAAGCAATTCTGATGCACACCACTATGCCTAAGCATTATGCGGGTAGCTAGCCCCGCATCACAGATTGATCATCTGTCAGCGGTAAACCCTAGTGGTGGCATCTCCTTTCTGCGTGAAATGTCTCAATTGTGCATGCATTCTTTCTGGGTATTAAGCAAGCAAGCAAGCATAACAAGCCTTTATAGGCACTTTCGCCGCATATTTTACATGCATTCATGAATATCTGTTTACTCACTAAGCAATTAGCTTACAGTTGCTACTCAAAATTTTTTCAGGAAAAGGTAAAGAGCAACCTGGACCTTCTGCTTAGGTCTATTTTATGATCAACCCAGAGGACTTAGCTCACTTTCAGCTTGTGGTATAGCTTTATGGTGCCTTGGGTTCTGGGTAGCTGCTTTTATTTATATTGTGATGTTTTTAGCAACTTAGTACTATAACCTTGTAGAACGTGTAGTGCATGACTTATTGTAATATTTTATTTAGCTTTATGCAAGTATTAATATTCCTGGGATAAGCAAGCGTGATTGTAGCAAGGATGTGACAGAAGATCCAGGAAAATCAGCATTGATTGGTTCAGGACATGAAGTTGTAATTAAGTCAGTACACTTATTCACACAGGGAGTATCCACATAATTATCATCATGTCCGTCATGTTTAACAGGTTCCACTCTGGGTGTAGTGGAAGCTTTTGAGTCCTCTTCACTGTTTGAATGCATGAGATCATCAAAGTTGAATTCTCCTGAAACTGATTCAAGAACAGCTTTGGTGGAGGCATTCCTAGACTCTTCAAAGGTGACATTGATAGATTCATCTATCACCTTTCTTTTGTTGTTGTACACTCTGTAGCCTTTGGAGATAGCAGAGTATCCAACAAACACACCTTCATCAGCTTTTGGTTCAAACTTTGCCAGTTGGTCCCTTTGATTCAGAATGAAGCAGGGACATCCAAACACATGGAAGTAGCTAATATTTGGCCACCTCACTTTGAGCAGCTCATAGGGAGTCTTGTTGAACCTTTTCACCACTAAGGATCTGTTTTGGGTGAAGCAAGTAGTGTTGACAGCTTCAGCCCAGAATGATGAAGGTAAACCAGATGCACACAGCATGGTTCTAGCAGCTTCAATAAGGGTTCTATTTCTCCTTTCAGCAACTCCATTTTGTTGTGGGGTTCGTACTGCTGAAAAGTTTTGAGAGATCCCTTTTCTTCACTGAAGTCTTCAAGAGTACTGTTTTTGAACTCAGTACCATGATTACTTCTAAGCTGCTTCACTTGTGCAGAGTTCAGCATTTCCATCTTATTGACAAATCCAGTGATTTCTCTAGCAGCCTCTCCTTTGCTCTTCAAGAAGATTACCCATGTAAACCTGGAGAACTCATCAACCATTACTAGAGTGTATCTTCTTCCTCCTAGACTTGGAACATTGACTGGTCCAAACAAGTCCATGTGGATTAAGAAGAGAGGAGTATCAATAGAAAAATTATGCTTGGATTTAAAAGATGATTTCCTCTGCTTGTCTTTCTCACAAGCTGTGCAGAGTCTATCCTTAACAAAGGTCATAGAAGGCAAACCTGTTACCAACTCTTTCTTACAGAGTTTGTTGATATTCTTGAAGTTCAGGTGTGACAGCATTTTGTGCAATAACCAGTTTAGGTCTGCATTGGTTCTTGTGAGAAAGCAGGTTTCAGTTGTGGGATCAACAGATTTCATGTCCACAACATATACACCTTTCTTTCGTTGAGCACACAACACAACTTTGCGTTGGGGATCCAATATGTAACCCAGGTGCTCATCAAAGTTAACTTTGTAGCCAGAATCACATAGTTGACTTATGCTAACAAGGTTATGTTTTAGCCCAACCACATAGGCTACTCTTTTGAACACTGCAGCACCAGCTTTAAGAGCTCCATATCCCTCAGTGGATCCCTGTATATTGTCACCAAATGTGACTTTTGGCCCTTTTTCAGGCCTGAGATCATTCAGCAGGTCCTTGCAACCTGTCATGTGCCCTGAGCAGCCACTGTCCAAGTACCAAACCTGGGATGGTTGTTTGTCCTGCAGAGTGTCATAGGAAAATATTAGTTACTTTTAGGGGAACTCATCACAGAGATGAGTTCTCCTACTTCATCAACATGTGTTGATGGGCTAGAGATATCCACATTAATATTTCCTATTTGAATGATATCAATTTGGATACCACTCTCATTGACTAAGTTATTTCCAAAACTGCTTGTTTTAGCAATGATGGAACTAGCAGAGTCAACAGGCCTCATGTCCTCAGTTTTAGGACAGTCTTTGGCCACGTGTGTCTTCTTCCCACATTTATAGCATTTTCTCTTTTTGGTCTTTTTGGAAGAAGAGCTTTCAGAAACACATTCTGAATTATTTATGTTGATTTTATCAGCAGGTTTAGCAAACTTATTACTATTTTTCGATGAATCAACAGCTTGGGTGGATGGCACAATAGAAACAACTTTGCCTGTTTCTTCTTTCCTCTTTTTGGGAGGACAGATGTCAAAAACAGGAAGCTTGATTGGCATTTGACCTTCCACAATTTTGGGAAACTTAATCCAACATTTCTCAGGCTGAGCAATGGCTTTGCCTTTGCCCTTACTGAGATGTGATTGACGCTGCCTATCAGCATTATCACTGTTTCTGGTTTTGAAAGACTCATTTTCATTTATATCCAGTTTTCCACTATGATTTGAAAACTTATTTGAAACCGCAGCAGATTTACTTTCAACATGAGACTTACCCTTGTTGAAAGCAGGCTGCTTACCTTTTGAAAACTTATTTTCAAAATGTTTAGCATCAAAAGGAGTAACATGTCTCTTGCCATCAGCTTTGGACCCAGACCCTGTTTTGTCAACAGGTTTAGTGTCCACCGCTGCAGTTTGAGTATGTTTTCCTTTCTTTTCCTTGTGTGAATCAGCATAGCACTTAGCAGGCTGAGTTGATGGAGAACACATTCCATCATCAGCTTTTGGGCCTTTTTCACACAAGCTGTCAGTGTTTTGAGGCCTGACAAACCTGTTTGTTGAGATCAGCTTTCCATTAACTTTCTGGATGAAAGTACTGGGAAGCTCACCAAGAGTGGATAAGTCATCTTTCAGATTATTAATCTCAACAATGGAAGCTGCTGTGTCAAGATCCCCTCCAAGATAGGCTTGGATTTGTGCAGGGATCTGCTGACTTATGCAATGGCTGACTTTTTGTGCAGATTGGCACCAAGAGTCAACTATCTTTTGAAGCTTTGCATGTTTTACATCTGTTTCTCTCTTTTCTTCTAGTAAAATGGAGTTGATGTGTTTTAGTTCATCAAGTTCAGTCTCCAACTTATGGAAACTGTCCAGTTTACCAGATTTAATTTGAAGATTAGTTTTCAGCTTAGAGATTTCAGATAGTAAAACATTATGCTTCTCAACAGCAGCTTTTAAATCAACTAACATATATTCAAACATTTTCACTTTTTCATCAGAACTGTAAGCCATAAAATTTTGTACCTTGTACATCATTGTAGGTTTCCAGTTCTCCAAGCTGCTGAAGGCTTCAGCTTCAGCCAAGTCCTGTTTTAAATTGCTAGTTGATGGGACATCAGTATTGGCCATCAGACAATTGTTGTCTTCTTCATCTGATGATGAATCAGACTCCTCCCAGTCACATGTCTCTGCCATCAGTCCCTTTTGCTTGTTGGAAGCCACTGAGTTTTCCAACTTTTTCAGCTTTTCCATGGCCATAAGGTACTTAACCCTAATCCATCATCCCAGTTGGTCTTGTATGGTTTGGAAGACTGCCCAACAGCTTTTGACACACAGTCAGCAGCTATATGGCCAGTTTTGCCGCATTTGAAGCATTCAGCTTTAGATTTATCAAATGCCTTCTTCTTGCCAGCATTTGAGTTTCCCTGCAGCGTATTTCTTCCAAACCTCTTCTTGTTGAACCTTTTGACAAGCCTGGCTATCATCTGCTCATCGTCAAGCTCAGCAAGATCTGCACTGTCTTCCTCATCAGATATTTCCTCTCTTTCATCATCAGCCTGCTGATCAGGTTTTGTGAACACATCACATACCTGCCCAACAGGTTGTCTCACGCTGGCCACTAAGGCAGCACCTCTCTTATACATTTCCAAGGCATTTCTCTTCTGCTGCCTTGACTGCTCATCATTTAGTAAGGATCCATATAAGTTTACAAGATCCATACCTTTGATTGTAACTGAATTTCTCAAGATGGTAGAAAAGTAGTTCCACTCTTTAGGAAAGATGTCCAAGAACTTATTCACCAGGGTCAGGATGTCCTTTGTGATCCCAACAGCTTTGAGATCATTAACAAGAGCAGTAAACCTGGTGTAGGATTCTGTGAGAGTCTCCTTTGGTTTTGCAAAGAAGAGTTCATACTGTCTAACAAGATTGTTAATCCTGTTATCCAGTGTGATTGTGGGTCCATCATAGACGGTACACAAAGTATCCCACATCTCCTTTGCAGTCTTCATCTTCTCAACCAGTTTGAACACATCATCAGGCAGAGAGATAACCAGGTTATTCTTGGCTTTTGCATCCAGAGCAACCAGTCTTTTGTCTTCTTCAGACCATTGAGTGTTAGCCTTCTCAAAGGTTCTGATTTCAGAGGCAGCTCCTTCAACAGCAGGAGTTATGGTAGTAATAGAAGTTGGCACATAGGGACCTTCCCTTACTATCTCTGGTAGTTGTACATCCAGATTCTCTAAATAGAGGATCATTCTGCACTTCCAACCAGAGAAGTTCTGATGATTGAACTTTGGGGGTTTGGCCATTGACCCATTGTCATAGTAGGATGAGGAATTTGCAGGATTGTTGTCCATGGAAAATAAGGGAGAATAAGAGATCTAGAGTTAACAGACACTCTATCTGCTCTGATACCAGTTGTAGGTCCCAAAAGGTTTCCCAAGTGTATAGTTCTAAGTTGTAGAGGGGGGGGGGGGGGGGGTGAACACAGCTATTTAAAACTTAACAATCTTTTTCTCAATGTTTGTGTATATTATTAACTAGTGTTAATTACAAACAAGCTTGAATGCGGAAAGGTTCACGCTGAGATGACATATACAACAGTTGGTTAACTAATCTAAGACTCACTCAGACTAGGTACAATGAATACGCTCACTTAGAAGCACTCACTGTTTTTACAAGACTCAGATGGACAGCTTACACAAGAACAGCTTAGACACACTAGACTGTTTTATATAAGCAGACTTGCATGCATGGAATAACACACTTCAATGCACGTTCTGATTTCACACTCTTGATTTCTCTTTATCCATAGAAGCTTCCTTTTATACTCAAAAGGAGAATCTCAGTGAAGCTTCTTCATTGGACAGATGAGATAGTGGAGAGTCTTTCCAAAAGGACAAAAAACCTTTCTGCACGTTCTGATAAAGTATCTTTGTCTTCACATTGCTGGATCTTTGTCTTTTCCTTTTTGTCACTGTTGCATAAGGCTTTAACCAAAAGAGGAATGTCAACTTTGCATCTTTATTCTTTTTGCTAATGCCATTTTGATATAAGAAAAGGTCTGTCACCCTTTTCAAATATTTGTTTGTCTTCATGTGACAGAACAATGTGGGCAGGCTGTGCAGTTCTGTTTTACACTTTGTCTTTGACTTGTAAACTGATCTTGTAGCCAAAAACAATACATGAGGACTTGGAAACATATCCTATAAAGTGTTTAACCTGTTCACAAAGAACAGGTTCTGTTCACAAAGAACAGAACACTTGTAAACTGTCCAAGCTGCTCAACAGAATAGAGCAACGTAGACAGTTTATGTCCAGCCTGTTCAGCAGACAGAACAGCTTGGACAAACTGTCTTTGTTGCAACGAATGCAACATGGTAAACAGCTTTAGGCTGATATTGCAAATCACTTTCAGATATCAATAAGGCATATAACAGGCCTTAAATTCAACCTTCAAGTGCATCAACAGGTTTGATTAAAGAATCTCCCCCTCAAATGTACAGCAGGTTTGATTGAGGCCTTTTTGTGCCTAACATATTGTGTCTGAGGATTTTGCCCATACAGATCATTAACCCAAATACCTTATTGTTTACAAGATTTACGATGGTAGACCTAGTTTTTGAACGTACCGAGAGGGGTTTCCAAATTCGTTGTCCAAAGTCTACTAAAGTAACCCAAATCCATTTCAAAGCCCCAGAACCTGTACCTGAAAGACGGAATAATAAAGGAAAATCCCGAATGGAAGTTGATGAAGATGATCAGAGGCCGTGGAAGAGGGTCGAGACCGTTAACCTTGTTTGGGATCAAGTGCATAACTTGAAGGAAACAGTTGGAGGTTTAGTAAACGCAAACAACATTTTGATTAAGGAGATCCAACTGCTTCGGGAAAATCAAAAGAAGAATGAGCAATTGTTTAACACGCACTCGGACTGGCTCACCAACCTTCAGATTACTGTCGGAGAGTTGGAAGAAACCGTCATATCCCAGACCGAATGATGAATTTTTATAATTATTTGAATTTTTGTTTTAATTACGTGTGCTAAGCATTAAATATGGTTTGTATATTATTTTTCTCTGATGTGGTGGTTTGGTTTGTTTGGTTTGTTTATTTATGTTATTTGGATTGTAATAGTACTTTACTTTTATTTTAAAGTGTGATGTTTATTTAAGTTGAATTATAAAAATTGAATTTTGATTGTTTTATTATTTGTCTAATTTTAATTATTTCGAATACGGATTAGGTACCGATCTATCTTTCTATATTTTTAACCGACAAATTCATCTTGATGTGACGAGGACGTCACAAAAGTCTAAGTTGGGGAGGGTAGGTTATAATGTAACATCCTCAGATTTTAATTATTGTAATTGAGGTTTAATCAGTTAAATTGTTAAATTTTGTAAGTTAGGTTGAATTATGAAAGTTGGTACGAAATTTGGATTGATTATAAAGTTGGTTGCATTATATGGAAATTTAGAGTTTTTAAATTATAAAGTGAAAATAATTATTAAGGATATTAAATATAAGATAGAATTCTTTTATTTTATAAAATTAGTATTTAATGGAACCGGATAAATGGAGGGTGAAATGTGACAAGAGTTGAAAGAAGGGAATAAAAAGGGTGGGAAATCTTTAAGTCTTCCATTTTCACCCAGCTCACTCTCTCACTAAAAGCTCTCATCTCTCTCGGCTCTCTCTCTAAAATATTGAAGATCATCAAAAGTTAGTATTTGAAGCTGAAAATTGGAATCAAGATTGCATTCAAGGAACTATTACTACAACAATCGAAGATTTGAGGTAAAAATCCATTAAAATTCATTGGTTCGGTTTTGTTAAAATCCGAAACTCAGATTCGGAGTTCAAATGTTGATGCATGTGTTAAATGATTATGGATTAGTTTAAATCTACTATATATGATGCTATGTACAAAATTTCAGCATCTGATTCAAGCTGAAAGTATGATTTTTAGAAATTAGTGTGTGTTTAAGTGTGTGTGTCGATGAATGTATAAAAATGGACAAAAAGTGTTCAGTTTGATATGTAAAGAAGTCAATATTGGTGTTAAAAATGGTTGAAATTAAGTATATTTAAGTTGGTATGAGTTATTTCAAACATTGGATAGGTATAAAAATGATGGAAAATTTATCTGGAAAATGGCAAAACTGCACAAGTTCGAACATCAGATGGTCCGAATTCGGATCCATGATGAACTCGGATCTGATCCAAATTCAGATGGCTTCGAACTTAGGATGAGGTTTGAACCTCAAATATTCAAAATAGCAAAATAATTTCTAAGTGTTGGGATCCGGATAGATCCGAATTCGGATGGTGGTCCGAATTCGATGGGGACCGAACTTGATGGTTGTCCGAATTGGGACAAGTGTGGTCCGAACTCGATGGGGTCCGAATTCGGGTGGGGTCCGAATTCGGTCATGGATCCGAATTTCGGGTCAAATGTTGCAAAATTATAAAAATTTGGTTTTACGAAATTAAACAGTGATTGACACGATGTGTTGTTACAACTGACTTACAGGTCCCTTGTGGTGTTGTTTAACCCACAGTGGGGTACTTTGTGGATCTGGTTGAAATCCCGAGGAGAAATAATATTGGTTAAACTTTAAAAACGCACCCACTGTGAGTACATATAATTTCGCATGTTTATATCTGCTTTATGTTAGGTATTGCCTGCTGAGACATGTTGCTTCATTTATCGTCTGGAATTCTACTAACTTGCGTAGATTTAGATGCACATTCATACTTGTTGCATGTCCGTTCGTTTGTTGTGCATCTAACGATGGACCGGTGGGTCGCATCTGTTACTCCGATGTTACTGCGCTATATGACCCGAAGCTGATTCCTCTCGAGGTTCTGGTAGGCAGTATGTCATCCCCGATGTTATGTCTGTCTCAGATGGTTGGGTTTCATACCGAGCTTTGGGCTCGTAGGAGCGACGGCTCATGTGTGTCGTACTTTGTGTACGTGGAGAGTGCTCGATGTGTGTCGTCGGTGCTACTCTTGTGGGCTTCATAAGGATTTATAAAATGCGTAAATCTGTGTATTCACTAAGCATTCGCTTACCCCTCAGTTGTTTTATTTTTACAAGAAAGGGAAAATCAGCTGCGGGACCTTCTAGCTAGGTCAATATTTGAAGTTTGAAGAATATCTACTACTCAGCTTGGTAATTGGATAATGGGATTGTTATTACAATATGTATTTGGGATGATGTAATGATATTGAGTATGTAGACCTAGATTTGGTACCTTGTAGCACCGTAGGGTGTTTGACAGTGTTGTATTATTTAATTTATGAACTTTTATGCTTCCGCACTCTAATTAAGCTTTCAGATCATTATGTTATTTATGTTTGGTGTTTAATCCTGGATGTTATGTAATTGTGGTTAAATGTGGCAAGGGTGTCACACGAGATGGTATTAGAGCAGTAGTTTGAGATTCAAGTGTCCGTGAGTTCTTGGTCTCAAACAATAAGTGATGATATGTAGTTATTTTAAGTAATGATCTGAACTAAGATAGGTTACAATCTAGTAATTATAGGAGATTGACTTTCATATGGGACAATTGGGTGTTGTCCTTAAATAAACGACATGTTACTAAATAAGTTATATGTTTTATATTTTCAGAACATGTCTGGAGGAGGAATGACACCCGAAGAAACCAGAGAGATGATGCTAGCCATGATGGTTGAGCAGAATAAGATGATTCAAGATCAGTTTCGGGCTCGAGATGAGGCCGAAGCTAAGAGAAGGGTAGACAAGAGGAAAAATAAAGAAAAAGAGGGAGGCAACGATGATAATCAAGATGACAACACCGGGTCATCAAACAAACCCAAAGGTTGTCGGTTTTAAGGATTTCAAGGGAAATGGTGCTGTGAAGTTTAATGTATTGGGGGACGCTGTTGCCGCACTTGAATGGATAACGGCAACCGAACGGACATTCCGAATCAGCGACTGTGCTGAGAAGGACATGGTTCGGTATGCTACCGCTATGTTCACCAATGATGCGATTATGGGGTGGAACGCTATGGTGAATGCTTTGACATTGGAGAAGGTTTTTGTGATGACTTGGGCTGAGTTCACGGACTTATTCACTCAGCAATACTGTCCGGTTGATGAGCGCCGAAGACTGGAGGCAAAATTTATGGCATTGATGCAGGGGACTAAGACTGTGTCCCAGTATGCTGTAGAATTTACGAGGCTGAGTTTGTTTGCGCCTCATCAGCTTGATACTGAGGAAAGGAAAGTGAACAGGTTTGAGGCTGGTTTGGATATAGAGATCAGAAGGGTTATGAGCAACGTGCGTTGCACTACATTTGCTGCCTTACTTGAGGTTGCCAGAATTGTAGAACAGATTCTGAACATGTCGGGTTACTTAATGGGGTCCGCTGCTGCTTCCACCAACCCAACACAACTGTCACCGCCGAATCGCCAGCGTGAGGGAGGATACTCGGGATCTTCTCGCTCATCACAGTATTCACCTCAGCAATCTTATCGTCGACCATCTGGGTCTTCAGGTCGTGCTCGTGTCTACTCCATCAACACCGAGCCGCGATATTGTAATAAGTGTCACCTGGAACACTTCGGCAAGTGCACTAATGGACGCGCTTGCTTTTGCTGTGGAGAGTTGGGTCATTTTCAGAATGAGTGCCCAAGGAAAGGTGATGCTTGCCATAAGTGTGGTGTATGGGGGCACTATAGTAGGAATTGCACAAAGAACGATCCAGCTGCTGCTGCTCCATCTTCAACCCGATCTTCTGGGGGATCTAGTGGAGGTTCACTCAACCGCCAGAACCAGCCACAAAGGGCACCGGCTCGTGCTTTTCAGATAACGGCGGAGGAAGCGAGGGAAAACCTGGAGGTGGTTACTGGTACGTTTATCGTAAATTCTATGCCAGCACGAGTATTATTTGATTCGGGTACAAATCGTTCGTTTGTTTCCATTGTTTTTGCACAAAGACTTTCCACGCCTCTGTCAAAGTTATCTGATATAGTTGATATAGAAATTGCTAGCAACACTCTAGTCAAAGTAGATCATGTATACCGTAATTGCACGTTAGTGATTCAAGATGCAGTCTTCAATCTTGATTTGATTCTGATAGCATTCAGTGAAATTGACGTGATTATTGGGATGGACTGGTTGATTGAGAATGAAGCACACATAGTATGTAAGAAGCGTATGATAAAGATAACTACTCCGGAGGGGCGTGAGATTTGCATATATGGGGATAGGAGAAGCGGGGATCTGTGTTTGTTGAGTATTGCAAAAGCTCGAAAGCTTGTTGCAAAAGGATGTGACGCCTACTTAGCATATGCTATTGATGCTAAGGCTGAGAAAAAGACTGTGGCCGATGTGCCTGTTGTGTCACAATTCCCGGATGTGTTTCCGGAAAACTTGTCTGGCGTGTCGCCTGAGAGACAAGTAGAGTTTAGAATTGATTTGATCCTTGAGCTGCACCGGTAGCTCGTTCTCCGTATCGCCTTGCTCCTACCGAGATGCAAGAGATGATGAAACAAATCCAGGAGTTGTTGGATAAGGGCTTCATTCGACCGAGTTCATCGCCGTGGGGAGCTCCGGTGTTATTTGTTAAAAAGAAAGATGGCACGATGCGAATGTGCATTGACTACTGGGAGCTGAATAAGCTAACTATTAAGAACAAGTATCCGCTGCCGAGGATAGATGACTTGTTTGATCAGTTACATGGGGCAAGCGTGTTTTCTAAGATTGATTTGAGATCGGGATATCATCAACTGAAAGTCCGAGAGGAGCATGTGCCAAAAACAGCATTCAGAACTCGGTACGGGCATTACGAGTTTCTGGTGATGCCTTTTGGGTTAACCAACGCCCCGGCTGTTTTTATGGATCTAATGAATAGAGTTTGAAGACCGATGTTAGATAAGTCGGTGATTGTATTTATTGACGATATCTTGGTGTATTCCAAGTCTGAAGCGGAACATGCTTTTCATTTAACAGAGTTATTGGAGTTGTTAAGGAAGGAAAAGTTGTATGCCAAGTTCTTAAATGCGAGTTTTGGCTGCAACAGATTCAGTTTCTTGGACATGTTATTTCGGGCGCTGGGATTTCTGTAGATCCAGCTAAAGTTGAAGCCATAAAGAACTGGGAACCGCCTCGTTCAGCTACTGAAGTTAGAAGTTTTCTTGGATTGGCGGGGTACTATAGGAGGTTTATTAAGGATTTTTCGTAAGTTGCAGTTCCTTTGACTGCATTAACGAAAAAGAATGCACCATTTGTTTGGGAAGCCGTGCAGCAAGAAGCATTTGAGATATTGAAGAAAACACTAAGTGAAGCACCGATACTTGCTCTACCGGAGGGAAATGAGGATTTTGTGGTATATACGGATGCTTCGAGGTTGGGATTAGGTGCTGTATTGATGCATCGGGGAAAAGTTATAGTGTACGCCTCGAGACAGCTTAAGCAGCATGAGAAGAATTACTCAACTCATGATCTTGAGTTGACAGCAGTTACTTTTGCGTTGAAATTGTGGAAGCACTATTTCTAAGGGACTAGATGTCAACTATACACGGATCATAAAAGTTTAAAGTATATCTTTAGTCAGAAAGAACTTAATATGAGGCAAAGACGATCTATGGAACTTATTAAGGACTACAACTGTGAGATACTGTACCATCCTGGAAAGGCTAACGTGGTAGCCGATGCTTTGAGTTGCAAAGCTTACTCTAAGGATTGTTGCTACATGATGACGTCTACTATGCTAACATCTACGATTATAGATGATGTTAAGGACGCTCAAGTGGAAGCTTTGAAGGAAGAGAATGTTGGTGCTGAGGATATTCGAGTACAGAAAAATGTTATGAAAAATAGTGAATCGGGTTTGAAACAAAATTACGGAAGGATCTGGGTGCCGAAGTATGGTGGTATGAGAAATGTGATCATCGAAGAAGCACATCAATCGAAATTTTCGGTACATCTCGGGAGCACAAAGATGTATAATGAACTTAAAGCAGACTTCTGGTGGCCGGGATTGAAGAATGATATCGGCCAGTACGTGGAACGATGTAGGACTTGTCGGCTTGTGAAAGCCGAACATCAGCAACCATATGGCAGTCTGCAACCGCTTCCCATTCCGAAATGGAAGTGGAAACATATCACAATGGACTTTGTTACTAAGTTGCCGAAGACTAGGCGTCAACATGATGCAATTGGGTGATCGTTGATAGATTGACAAAGATGGCACACTTTATACCGATTCGGGAAAGTTATTTGTTGGAAAAGTTGGCTCATATTTATATGGACGAAATTATTTCTAGACATGGAGTACCGAAGTCTTAGTGTCAGATCGGGATAGCCGATTTACTTCAAACTTTTGGTCGGCTTTGCATGAAGGACTGGGTACAAGAATAGCAATGAGTACGGCTTACCATCCACAAACTGATGGCCAAAGTGAAAGGACTATCCTCACACATGAAGATATGATGAGATCATGTGTATTGGATCTCGGTGGCAATTGGGACGACCATCTGCCATTGATAGAGTTTTCGTACAACAACAGTTATCACGCGACGATAAAGAAGGCGCCGTTTGAGGCTTTGTATGGGAGAAGGTGTAGGACTCCTACGTGTTGGAGAGAAACCAGAGAAACACCGATTGCTGGGCCGGCATTGTTACAAGAGACAAATGAAAAGATACAACTGGTTAGACAGAATATGAAAGCGGCCCAGGATCGCCAGAAAAGTTATCACGATAGAAGGCACAAGCCAATCAACTTTGAGGTAAATGATTGGGTATATCTGAAAGTATCACCTATGAGAGGTGTTACACGTTTTGTAAAGAGAGGCAAGTTGGCTCCGAGATTCGTCGGGCCATTCAAAATAATAGAAAAGGTTGGAAATCAGTCGTATCGTTTGGAGTTTCTTGAAGAGATGTCGGGCATACATCCGGTGTTCCATGTGGGAAATCTTCGAAAATCATTCACTACCAGAAACGAAGATTGGGCAGATCACGCTGAGCTACATATTGATGAAAGGCTCTGGTATGTTGAAGAGCCGGAGTGTGTTTTAGATACTAAAGTGAAGAAATTAAGAAACAAAGAGATAGAGATGGTGCTTGTACGTTGGAAGCATCGTAAGGGAACGAATCATACCTAGGAGACTAAGTCCGAGATGTTATCGAAATATCCGCAACTGTTTGGATCCGAATAACTTCGAGGACGAAGTTTGAGCGTGGTGGACCCCATGCTGTAACATCCTCAGATTTTAATTATTGTAATTGAGGTTTAATCAGTTAAATTGTTAAATTGTTTAAGTTAAGTTGAATTATGAAAGTTGATACGAAATTTGGATTGATTTTAAAGTTGGTTACATTATATGGAAATTTAGAGTTTTTAAATTAGTAAGTGAAAATAATTATTAAGGATAATAAATAAAAGATAAAATTCTTTTATTTTATAAAATCAGTATTTAATGGAACCGGATAAATGGAGGGGTGAAATGTGCCAAGAGTTGAAAGAAGGGAAGAAAAAGGGTGGGAAATATTTTAAGTCTTTCATTTTCAAAAGCTCTCATTTCTCTCGGCTCTCTCTCTAAAATATTGAAGATCATCAAAAGTTAGTATTTGAAGCTGAAAATTGGAATCAAGATTGCATTCAAGGAACTATTACTACTGCAATCGAAGATTTGAGGTAAAAATTCATTAAAATTCGAATTTAGAAGCATTATTGGTTCGGTTTTGTTAAAATCTGAAACTCAGATTCGGTGTTCAAATGTTGATGCATGTGTTAAATGATTATGGATTAGTTTAAATCTACTATATATGATGCTATGAACAAAATTTCAGCATCTGATTCAAGCTGAAAGTATGATTTCTAGAAATTAGTGTGTGTTTAAGTGTGTGTGTCGATGAATGTATAAAAATGAACAAAAAGTGTTCAGTTTGATATGTAAAGAGGTCAATATTGGTGTTAAAAATGGTTGAAATTAAGTATATTTAAGTTGGTATGAGTTATTTCGAACATTGGATAGGTAAAAAATGATGGAAAATTTATCTGGAAAATGGCAAAACTGCACAAGTTCGAACATCAGATGGTCCGAATTCGGATCCATGATGAACTCGGATCTGATCCGAATTCGGATGGCTTCGAACCTAGGATGAGGTCCGAACCTCAAATATTCAAAATAGCAAAATAATTTCTAAGTGTTGGGATCCGGATTGATCCGAATTCGGATGGTGGTCCGAATTCGATGGGGACCGAACTTGATGGTGGTCCGAATTGGGACAAGTGTGGACCGAACTCGATGTGTTAGATTAATTATTTCGATCCTAGGAGTTATTTTGTAATATTTATTAACATTGTAATGTGTCTTGTATTTATTTCTATGTAATTTCTTACTTATGTAATAGTGTAGGGGCCATTATTGCCAAGTCTTGTAAGTTAATTAAATGAGCCTATAAAGGCTCCTAGGGTTGCTTTTTGACAATACACGGTTGACCTACATTTGAATCTTCTCTTGGAGCCGCCACTGTTCTTCCATATTCACTAACATTCATATTGTCTTCTTTCTTATTAAAAACACATTTATTGAGCTTGTTTCTTCATGTGTTTGATGAGAAAAACGTCAAGGTGCTGAATATATACGGGATTTAATATTAACAATTGGTATCAGAGCTCAGAGGGGTGGATTTCAACTGATTACTTACGGAATCTGCTGGGTTGTGCATGTTCTTCGAAGTTCTTCAATATTCAACCGGTTAGATCTTCATTTTCCATGGTTTTTCGAGTTTCTTCTGTTATAATGGTTCTATAAACATCACATTATCATTATATACTGATTTTAAACTCATTTACTTCCATATCTGTGTTAAAATCATCAAGAATCGACCATTTTGAAGCTTGAAAATATGGGTTTTTTAAGTAGGTTTTTCATGTGTTCATGCTAGTTTTAAGTGTTTTCTAGGTTGTTTTAAACTACCAAAAGTGTTTAAAATAGTTTATAAATCATTTACAACTGTTTTTTAGGCATCAAAACTGATAAAAATCGATTTTTGTCTATTCTGCCTTAGAAAATCGTAAAAACCTGCTGTATTTCGGATTATATACTGTAGCATTTCGGACCATATAGGCACCAAATTCGGACCCCTCAATCATCCTAATTCGGACATCACTTAGGTGTATTTCGGACTCCCTCTAAGCCAATTTCGGACCCTAATTCGGTCCTATTCCGAACTTCGGACCATCCGAAGTTCAGGAAAGGCTTTCCATATTTTTTACAGATTGGGACTTGTTCTTAAATTTTCTAATTTCGGACCCCACCATTTCGGACCATCCGAATTCGGTCCTCTGTCCCTATTTCGGAATTATCAAATTTCGGCCATTTCACTGTTCATTCGAATTCGGTTCATCCGAATTCGGTCCTTAGGTCCATCCGAACTTCGGTCATCCGAATTTTATACCCTAAGTACAACTGTTCATCCGAATTTGGACCCTCATCCGAATTAGGTCCATCATCCGGATTACTGTTCATCCGAAATTACTCATCCGAAGTCTAGCCTTTCAAAATCAACCGAAATCACTCCATCCGAATTCGACCCATCCGAATTCGGTTGCACCATCCGAATTACTTTTCATCCGAACTCATCACCCGAATTCAGAACACTCTGTTTTCAGTCCAACCCATCTGTACTCAGTTTCCACCTCTAAGATCTCCACATTCTCAATCAGCACCAATACTCATAATGTCTCGTGAAGCTCTTGTACTCGGATCTGAGAACAGACCACCTGTTCTCTATCCTGATGAGTACGAACAATGGAAAGCCCGGTTCCTGAAATTCGTCGGAATGCAACCTCTCGGGAATATGATGCTTCAATCAATATCCGAAGGGCCCGTCATCTACTACAGAGAAATTGCTGCCAGACCCGAGGCTGATCCTCCTGTCCTAGCCTCCAAAGTCGAAAGAGAGCCGGCAAATGACGCCGAAAGGGATCGCCAGCATGCTGATAAGAGGGCAGAATATCTGATCTATCAAGCCCTCCCCACTGATATTCTGGTAGGTGTAGACAGTAAAATGTCTGCAAAGGAAATGTGGGACGAGCTGGAAATCCAAATGCTGGGGGCAGATCTTGATGACCGTGCCAAAATTGAAGAGGCAAAGGCAAAGTTTTCAGAATTCCGCGCCAAAGACGGGGAATCTCTGCAATCCACGTTTACCAGGTTTTGTGCAGTCCTTAATGAATTGAATAAACTGCACATCAAAAAGGATCGGGATGACATAAACATCCAATTCTTTGCCGCCTTAGCCCCCGAGTGGCAGCTTGCATGTAGGGCAACAAAGAGAGTCTTGAACATCCCTGAGGTATCTATAAATGTCGTCTTTAAGGAGCTTAAGAAATATCAAGGCGATGTGGATCAACAGAAGCTGATGGCAACTCAATTGGCCTCACTATTGCTATCAGCCAACACAGGGTTGAAACCAAATGATTCCCTAGCCTTGATCACAAACACGCAGATTCCGACACCATCTTTTGCTCCCGGGTCTTCATCATCTCAGTACAGGTATGCTTCCCCTCCGCGTGAGGTCTATGATGAGGAGGAAGCCACGATACAAGAACAGATTGCCTTGTGGACCAACCGTCTCCAACAACGACGGTTCTCCAACAAGACCAACAACCAACTCCGATATGACACCGGTCCTCGGAGGTACTCTGATGATAGAAGGGATGACAGACGCGATGACTATCGCAGGGACGACTACCGCAGACATGATAGAGACGATCGCCGGTATGATGATAGACGCGACTATCGCGATGATCGCCGTTATGACAGGCGTGACGAAAGGCGAGATGACAGGAGAGAAGAAAGGAGAGAGGACAGGCGGGACGATCGTAGGGATGATCGTCGGGATGACCGCCTAGAAAGGAGGCGTGATGACAGCCGTGAGCACCGCCGGGCCGACAAGAGGCCGGCGGAAAGAAGAGAGGAGAAGCCAAGAGCAGACGAGCCAAAGGCTACTGATGAACGTCTCTGCTACAAATGTGGCAAACCGGGCCACTTTGCTAGGGAATGCAAGAACAATTTTGAAAGAGACGTTGCATATTACGAAAGAAAGCTCGAGGCTGCAAAGACGAAGTCGGATGCATTGGCCCTCGTCACCCAGGAGGATTACTGGGATGCTGAAGATTCTGACGACGAGGATGACAATGGCAAAAATTGCTATATGGTTGATCGTCAGGGGTTGGAGATTTGTGCTGCTGTTACTGCTGCAAATTCAGACGCTGCTGCTGAGGGGAAGACATTGAAACATCCACCAGCATGTCTGATGGCTACAACCGACGATCCCGAATGCTCCACATCCGGCTCAGAGTCCAGCGAGGTATATTCCTATTACATTCCTGCACATGTAAATAAATTATTTGTAGATAATGAATGTACACTACACACACAAATACTTGATCTACAAGATAGATTAAAAGCTGAAACTGCAAAGTGTGTACAGGCGGAACATCAAGCTCATATTTTGAAAGAATCATCTGAATTATATCATGCAAAATGGTTAACTAATCATAATGTTATAAAACAGATGTTGATAGAAAAAGTAGATGTTCAGGATAGGAATATATACCTTGAATCTTGCATGGAAACGCTTTCAAAAGAAAAACTCTCTTTAAAAGAAGAAATTTCTGTTCTTACAAAACAATTAGATGTGGTAAATATGGAAAATATAGACAGTTTAGAAAAATACAAAATGATTGAAGAAGAAAGGATAAGTTTGTACGCAAGAATAAAGACCCTTGACGATGCATTTTTGAAAAGGGGTCAAACAGAACAAACTATCCATTTAAATCAGCCCAAAGAAACTAGGTTTTACCATTCTAAACAGGGAATTGGTTTTAAAAATCCTAAATATTTGGAAAAAGCACAAAATGTCTTACCTGTATTTTATGACATGAATTATATGGGAGCCGGTATTAAATCTTTCTTTTTTGAGTCATCAAAAGAAGTTTTAAACCAAGAAAATGAGAAACGTGTTGCGCGTAAAGATAAAGAAATTTCTTTTCATTATGAAGAACTTAACGAGAGTTATTCTTCTAGAGTACCCACTTTAGAGGAAGATCTCTCGTCAACTTATTCAGAAACTGAATTGAACACTGAAACTGAAAAAATCAAATCCTCAACTTTATATTCCTGCAAAAGTTCTTCAACAACAAATCATTGTTTTAGAAAAGGAATTGAAGTCGTCTCAAGAAAAAGCACTTGATCTTCAAGATGCTCTTTTTAAGAGAGAAGAAGAATTGATAAATCAATCTTTTCAACAAACTGTGGAAGTCACTGTCTACAGAGAAAATTTTGAAATAGTTTCACAACGATTGAAAGATCTTTCAAAACAACAAACACTTTCTCATTCTCTAAAAATTCCATGTATGTCATCAGATAAAGGTAAGGCTACAGCTGAAACTTCTTCTATCTTTGTCAAAGGTGAGTGCACAAATGCTTTCAAGAATGAGGTTTCTAAAAAGACTCAGATAAAATCCAAGTCTTTTAAGAAACCCACTCACCTCCAAAAAGAAAAGTCTGTCAAGTCTAAATCTTCCATGCTTACTGACTCTAATCGTTTTGTTCCTACAGATCATATAAGGAGAGTCCCAAAAACCACCATGCAGGATTTTTCAAGTTTTTTTGTGAAGAAGGCTTTGATGCCATGTGAATTTGTTTCTAGAGATAGGATGTCTGTAATCTCTAAAGACAATTTGTGTAACCAAGTATGTGACAATGTTTGTAATGATGTACCGAATTCTACTATTTCATTAAAGTACTCTTTCAAGGATTTGTTTAATCTATGTCCAACTAAATATAGACGACAGGTTCCTGAAATGAATGCTTTTGTGCCTTATCCTGTTAAACGAATTCGGAAAAAGAAAACTAAAAATAGTGCATCATCGGCCACAAACAAAGTTGAGACATGTCTGTTGCCAAGGCCCAAAACCAAAGCAACGGTCAAGAAGGTCTCATCAAGACAAAAACCGAAGGCAATTTCAGCGCCTAAGGTTCCAAAACCCAATAAATCCAATCTTCAATGGATTCCAAAGGGTTGTGCATCTAGACCACACACAAATGCTAGTTGGGTTTCTAAATCTGTACACGTGCCATATAAATCTGGAATTCCTAACAAAAAGGGACCCATATTGAGGTGGGTACCCAAGGTTGTGTGATCTTAATGCAGATGGTTCTTGGTTACTTCTGATCAAGACCCGTGCTTCAAAGACATGGCTTCTAGTTACCTTAGACTAGGACCCGTTCTTTTGCTTGTCGGTTGTGCTTAAACCGACACGTTTGGCTTCTGTGCACACCCGACCCATGACCCGCGCGAGTTTATATAATGGGTTGGTCAACTGGTCAACTCATCTTCCTTCACTTTCAAGATATTTCTTTCTTCTTCTCCTTCCCTCCCGTCGACACCACCGCCCCAAACCACCATTGTTACCACTTCAAGCTTTTGGAACATCATAATCTTTCGTTTTTCTTGCTTTTTCCTTCTTCGGCACTACCAGGAAAATGGACCCCACAATCGTTCTTACCATTCCCCATCCGCCAATCCCGAATAATAACGCTCAGTTACCCGAAGAAGCCATCTTGCCGAGCGCCGAGTTTGTCGAGTTTATCCCCCATAACTGGCAACTCGACGTCTCTATCCTTCCAAAAGAATCCCAAACCCTAGCTTTTGACATTCTCACCCACCATCCCATATACTATGCCCTTTCCACAGCCATCGCAGTTCCCCAGATTTACCTACAACAATTCTGGAACAGGCTACAATTCTTAACCGACCCCGAACCTCACTTCACCTCCACCATTGACTGCGTTCCAGTCAAAGTCACAACCACAGCCATTCGTCACATCCTTCGTTTTCCCATCCAAGACTACATTCCCTCCATCGACTCGTTCGATCCAAACCCATCCGTCTCAGAAGCCCTTTCTGAAATTCAAAACCTAGGGTATGACGGATCCCTTACCAAACCATCCGACTTTCGCACCAAGAATCTTCAGTCCCACTGGAGAATTCTCTTCGATGTACTCAACAAGTGCCTGACAGCCAAACATTCTGGTCATGACTCAGCATCGGCCCAGGTTTTAGCCATGTTCGCTGGCTTTGCCTACGACCGACACGTGGACTATGCGGCTTTTATCTTTGAAGAATTAAGGAGAGTCCACGTGGAAAGGAGCACGAAGAAAGGACGCAAGTATGTCCCCTATCAACGATTCCTTCAGCTCATCATACAATATGCCATGGATCAGGACGAAGACATTCATGAGCGTCCAGAAGCTGATGTCTATCCAACCGTCGCTATCCAGAAACTGACTTTGCCAAAAGGGGCACCAACGGTACAGGTAATGAAGATTCCATTATCAACTCTGACAAGGTCGAGGGGTACAGATCGGGTAAGGGACTATATGAGAGAAAATTATCCGGATGAGTCTCAGTCTGAATCGACTGAGACTAACCAGTCCGACGGTGAGCAACATGAGAGTGAGAACGAGGGAGAAAGGATGGAAGTACAACAATCACTGGGTCATGGTGAGAGGGAGGCTGAGAGTGTAAGGGAGGGAGCCGTAGGTGAGACGGCAGAGACGGCGGATTCTGAACGAACCGTCTCTGTTGTAAGGCCGAGGGATATGCAATCTGAGGGTGAACCAAGCCCTATCAGCCGGACACCACCTCATAAGACCGTTAGTCCAGCGGTCGCCACATCCCCAACCATCCACTTGGTTTCCCCTCAAAGGGAAACCACTTCATTACACGGGGATCTTCCACATACGCCATCGCCCTCTCATTCGGAGAGTGGCGGTGTTGAAAGAGGTCACACTCCTCCCCACGTGACCGAACTTCCTTCGCCCACGATTCCATCCCCACAAACAGACACTGTGCACGATGCTTTTGTGGCATCCCCAAGAGCTGCCTCCGTGGCAGCTCCCGAAACTTCCAGATCTGAGCATCCCGTAGTGGAGCCAGAGATGACGGAAGGAAGACCGGGAGTGGCTCAATCTACGCCGTCCACTTCCGGCCATCTCCCTATCAATTTGGAGATGTTAACGGCAGCCTTGCGTGCTGCCGGCGTTATCACCCGGGCTGACCTTGACGCCCAAAGGGAGGCAGCCGAGGAACGGCATACCGCCCTTCTTTCTCTTATAAAGGGTAAGGGTGTCGCCTCCGAAGCCGGCCCCTCACAAGGATCCCACTCAGTCCAACTACAAATGGCGGAGCTCTCTGACAAACTGGACGCACTCAATCGCCTAATCCTTCAGGTCCAGGAGCAGCTAAATTCCAGGATGGATCGCCTCGAGTCGGCAGTTATTGATCTCCAATGCCGCGCTCAGGCCGAAACCCTCAAAAGAAAACATGACGACCAGGACGACCCTGATCGTCATGAGGGGGAAAAGCGCAGAAAAGTACAATTTGAGGAGCCCATGCTGGGTACAGGGGGAGCAGAGACCGCCGAGGGGTCTGAATTTCAGGGGTCGGGGGAAAAGTCACAGGAAGCTCAGGAGTACATGCTAATTGAAGACGAGCCGATGGTCGAGGGTCCAGCTCCACTGGATCCAATGACAGCCATGGTAGAATTTGAGGAGCCACACGAGAAGGTTGAAATCATATTAGTTTCTGACTCAGATTCTGATACCGAGGACAACCAACCACTTTTAACTCCTAAGCCTGAACCTGACTCTCCAACCAAAAATTCCTCATCCTCTTCCTTCGATTTCCTGAATTCACCACCCAGAGCCCAACAGAAAGACATACTCTCATCCATCCAAGCTCCCCCATCACTAAAAGAATCCCACATTACAGTCAGCCCACCAAGATCCCCAAGCCCTCCACCAGTCCAACAAACCCAACGCTCAGGTCCCTCCCAAACAAAAAGGGTTGACTGCTTCGATGAAACTCCCGAGGGTCCTGGAGTGCACAGAAAAGACGACCTATTCTGGGTAGACCACTACACGAAAGGAAAAGTTCACACACTGCCGCAGAGCGAAAAAGATCAAATGCGTCAAGAACGGCGGGGGACTATCATAAAGCTTCTTGAAGCTAAAAAGGACGAAATCGAAGAACCCCCCGTTCAAGGCCTGAAAGAATTCCTGCAGAACTTTCCCCCGGAGCAATTTCAGAATCCATATCTAGAAGAAAGATTCAAGATGGTATTCAGAAAGAAACCTGGAGCCTTCAGCAGACGCCTACTCATGGAACTTACAAATGTCTCCAAAGCTGAACAGGCCGAATACTATCAATTGATGCTCCGGGAACAAAGGTCTAAGGTGTCAAAGTCAAAGATTAAAAAACTCAAATCAATTACCATGTGCAAAAGAGCCAAAGTATTCTATCCCTCCTATCAAGTGGAAAGAGAAGATGGTACGGGAGATGACATCTTTGAGTATGACCTTGACTACATAAGAGCGGATGACGTTGAGTTCCTTCACAACAGTCTGAAAAATCGAATCAGAAAACGTCTATCCCACATGACAGCTGTAGGTGCCTTAGTTCGAAGCATGAATCGCCGATCGATCATAATGTGCTTAAGAGATTTTCAGATGGCGATCGAGAGTGCTATGGTTAAGGTGGGCCTACGAGCACCAGAACAAGATAGTTTTCTTTTAGCCCACCACCCGGCCTACAGAGTTATACTTAAAGGAGATCCGGGTGTTATTTTTGTGAATCACAAGGGCTACAAAAGGTATATGCGCTTTGAGGATCTACCTTGCTATTCCGATGGTACACTTCGACTGGTTCGAGCTGCTCTCACAAAGAAAGTACAAGATTATGATGCTCAACCAGATCCTGAACAGAGATGCTCACCTACGGAGATACAAAATACACTCAGCGGCATAGACTACCTGAACGAGCGGCTACATACAAGACAAGTAACCAGACGTTTCGATGTCATGCTTGGTCTTCGTGAATCAACAGATCATGCGCGAGTTCCAGGACCTCCTAAGTGATCGAAAAGGGGGAGATTGTTAGATTAATTATTTCGATCCTAGGAGTTATTTTGTAATATTTATTAACATTGTAATGTGTCTTGTATTTATTTCTATGTAATTTCTTACTTATGTAATAGTGTAGGGGCCATTATTGCCAAGTCTTGTAAGTTAATTAAATGAGCCTATAAAGGCTCCTAGGGTTGCTTTTTGACAATACACGGTTGACCTACATTTGAATCTTCTCTTGGAGCCGCCACTGTTCTTCCATATTCACTAACATTCATATTGTCTTCTTTCTTATTAAAAACACATTTATTGAGCTTGTTTCTTCATGTGTTTGATGAGAAAAACGTCAAGGTGCTGAATATATACGGGATTTAATATTAACACGATGGGGTCCGAATTCGGGTAGGGTCCGAATTCGGCCATGGATCCGAATTTCGGGTCAAATGTTGCAAAATTATAAAAATTTGGTTTTACGAAATTAAACAGTGATTGACACGATGTGTTGTTACAACTGACTTACAGGTCCCTTGTGGTGTTGTTTAACCCACAGTGGGGTACTTTGTGGATCTGGTTGAAATTCCAAGGAGAAATAATATTGGTTAAAGTTTAAAATCGCACCCACTGTGAGTACATATGATTTCGCATCTTTATATCTGCTTTACGTTAGCTATTGCTTGCTGAGACATGTTGCTTCATTTATCGTTTGGAATTCTACTAACTTGCGTAGATTTAGATGCACATTCATACTTGTTGCATGTCCGTTCGTTTGTTGTGCATCTAACGATGGACCGGTGGGTCGCAATCGTTACTCCGATGTTACTGCTCTATATGACCCGGAGCTGATCCCTCCGAGGTTCTGGTAGGCAGTATGTCATCCCCGATATTATGTCTGTCTCAGATGGTTGGGTTTCATACCGAGCCTTGGGCTCGTAGGAGCGACGACTCGTGTGTGTCGTACTTTGTGTACGTGGAGAGTGCTCGATTTGTGTCGTCGGTGCTACTCTTGTGGGCTTCATGAGATATGTGTTTATGCGTTAAGTTTGTTAATTTGTCATAATTAATTTGTAGAAATTAATTTGAAGTTATAAAGTTGGTTGCCTAAATGTGCATATATTGTTAAAATTATGAAACTTAGGTGGCTATCTTAAAAATAAATTTTATGTGATAAACGTTTTTATTAAAATATGATAAATGTTTATTGTCTAAAATAACGACAAATTATAGACTATATATATAGGATGGAAAATGTGAGCGTAAAAGAGAGAGAGACAGAGAGAGAGAGAGAGAGAGAGAGAGAGTGTGTTTGTGTGTATATATATATATATATATATATATATATAGTGCATCTTTTTAAGTGAGCGTAATTGTGTAAATTGCAATTATAGGTTACATTATTTGATTTATCTCATACATATTATGATTGCTTGGCACAAATTGTAGATGGCAAGGAGAACGAGACAACGAACCCAAAATGTTGATATCCCAATAGATTGGTCTCCAAACCTCCTTTTATCCCAACACCCCAAACACATTAGAACACATTTTTTTTTATATAGGAAATATTCAAATAAAGTGTTGACTGAAAAGAGGGTTAAGAGGAGTGATTTTGAGGATTACGGGATCCCATATCTTTTTGACTATTTGGGGTGGGAAGGTGTGTTTGAGTTGGGTGGTAATGATATTTAACAATCTGATGTAGTCGAGTGGATGTCTACCTACGAAGGGTGACAGGTCGTTCAGCGAACGACTTTAGATTGATAGGCACTGTCCACGGTAGGGACGTGGCGATGGATGCACAAATCCTTCGCCAATTATTTAATTTAGATACTGGGGTAGGCTACGAAGGGTCTGACCATCAAGGGTTTAGGTATATAAATGAGGCCCAATTGGCCTTTACAGATATGTCTTGGTCAGGGGAGTGGACGGAGCAGGTTAATAGAGTTTTCATCTCATCCATTTTGGAGTCCGAGTCCTCCACTTCCTACAGCCGAATGGCTTTATCTCCAAGGTGTAAGGTGCTTCAAAAGATTCTTGTGAATAACATCTTACCTCATGATAGTGACCCGACCAAAGTCAGGCATAGGGATATCATGGTCCTTCACGCCCTTCTTAAGGGTAGGCCCATACTGTCCTTTGCATGGACAATTATGAAAGACTTATGGGCCATGTACCACACGAGAGATAGGACGATCACCCCCCATGCTTGGTTGATCTCCATGTTCCTTGAGAGGACGGGCTCACTTTCGCCCGATTCACTGCTATCCCCCATTTCGGCGATGTTCATTACGGCTGCCATGTTCCCTACCTTGATTTTTAGGGAAGTTGACGAACGGTTCGAGATATTCGACACAGAGATAAATAAGTCGTATATCGAGGACTACACCGAGGATGAGAGGAGAGAGAGAGAGAGAGAGAGGAGAAGGCCACCAATGAGGCGGAATTTCGGCATTCTGAGCCGAACCTAGGTGCGTCTACTTCCCGCAGTCAAGGTAATGACAGTTTTGCTTTTGACCACATGATGAGGCGGATTAAGGATATAGCCGTGGGTCAGGGTGACTTACGGGAGGACGTGGCCTAGAGGCTAGATGAGATGAATGGGCGTATGACCCATATTTATGATAGGGTCGATCACTTAGCAGGTCGGGTAGATCAGTTACAGGATGGACAGAGAGCCCTGGCATACCAAAATTCCTACTACCAGCACCATGACTGGGCATACTGGGAGGGAGTTCGACACCACGAGGACTCCATGGTCGGTATACCATATCAGTCTTATGAGGATTACATGATGCCCAACTACCAGGCCTATAAACCTGCCATAGATACTTATCAGCGCTATCCGGCGCATGGCAGGCAAGACCTCCCAGACCTGATGCCTCCTCATTTGGTTCCGCCGACTGAACAGTTCACCCATGGCCAGAACCCGTATACCGACTTCTTCAACAGCGTCTTCGGTCCTCCTCCGCCGCCTCCTCCTCCATTTGAATGATCGGGTACTATCTTTCCTAATTCTTTACTTTTATGTACTTTGTTTTATTTTAGTTTTTTTTGCATTTAATTTATTTATCGTAATTTCATTTTTAGTTCTTAGCCGAGTCCTATTTAGAATTTATAATGTTTATATAGTCTGTCATTCATTCGGCATTTGAGTGTTGTTTGCCGATCAGGCCGTGGAACATGATTATACTTAGAAAATACATGTGCGAGAGAATTGGCTAGTGTTGATATGATATTTTATAATTAAGAAAAACAGTCGTAGTAATGATTAAAATTTTTGCCATGTAAAATGAGTTCAAGTACGTTAACATTTTTTTGGGCTTAAATATAAGTAATGTGTCAAATGATTTTGGAAACCCATGCAATAAGGGGGAGAACTTAATCATGTTTTAGCCTCAAAAGTAATTTAATTGTAGTCTAGATGGTTCGGGAAATTAAGTCCGTAGGGGTACCACTCATGCCTAATCCCCTAAAACCATTTGGTTTGGGAGCGGTTGACCAAAATCTCGTTACATGGACCATCTAGCTAATATAGTGAAAAGAAAATAGATAGAAGCATGGTATTAAAAAGAAAATTTGTCGTAAACATGCAAAGAGGAAAAGATGGTCGGAAGACCCACATGTTTTAAGTATTATAACCTTGAGCTAAAAGGGTATTTTTAAAAGTGAGATACATTATATAAATTATAAGAGAAGTATATTTTAACTGAAAACGTCTTCAATTTACATGTTAAGAATTTTAATACATTAAGGCTAGCTTGACATAAAATTCCTAGACTCACTGCCAATTCTTGCTCGTTACATAGTTAGTTCTGATTCCAAAAGCTTGTTCGGGGACGACCAAGAGGTATGTTGGGGAGATTTGATAAGTCAATAATTTATAGGGTTTCTGAGTCATATTACGATCATTTTAAGCACCGATACTTTGTAAAATCAATATTATTACTCCACGTTTGTATTTCAGGGCCAATATGATAAAAAGAATCAATCTGAGAGAACTCAGAGCAAATCAGACTGAGGGTGGCGCAGGCCTGCGCTACCGCGCGCTCCACACAGCGCCCAAACTGTCCAGATACATTCCAGCACAAAACCAGCTAAACCCTAGCTGCATCCGGGCGCAAGGGGGGTGCAGGCCTGCGCTGGTGCGGCGACAAAACGCGTTTTTCAACACTGGAAACCCTAATCTCGATTCCCTATAAATAGGAGTGAAGGGGCAGCTTTGGAAGTGAGTCCTGACGTGTGCGCAAGTGTGCCGAAGCTCTGCCGGAGTGGATCTACGATAGGAGAACGAAGACGGTGGTTTGCAAGCTACCCAATGGCTCAGATCTGTGATTGTGACGAGCATACGATGAGCGGCTAATCCCGTTAGCCGTTTGCGGAGGATCTGCAGCTAAGTTTACTTTATGTTTTGATGTATTCGTATTGAGCCAGATCTATAATGTGTATGCAAATGATAAACATTTGGTGATGATTATGATCATGTATTGCGATTGGTAAAAGCAAGATAGTTTATAGTGGTGTTATTATTCGTGCTGAGTCCATTAGTTTAGGGATTAAGACGAGTATTAATGTTGCATACGCTATGCCGAGAGTTATTGGTTAAAATACATTTGATTAATTTAGTCGCGCAATTGATTATGTCTATGTGATCGTTGCATGAAATTATAGTGAGTAATACTTATGTTGTGGTGATTCCGTGAATGGTTATTCGTCTCTTGATTGTTTATCTTCTTGGTTAGTCACTTTGTTCTTAATTTTAGTTACAAGCAATAGCAAACCATTACTCTAAACAACTCATTCAAATCCACAATTTCACAATTTAAATGCTTTCAATAAACCTAACTTGTAAGGCTTATAACCTAATCCCAATTACGACCACACTCCCTGTGGATTCGACCCTTACCTCTCTAGCTAATAAGTGGATTTAAGGATTAAATCGGCGGGTCACAACGACGGCCCGTCAAATATCAATATCAATTACTTACAGTAGACAAAAATGAATTTATTCAAAAGTATGATTTTGTCTTGGTCAAAAGAATGAAATTAAAAGAAAAACTCAAAGACATGAAAGACAAATTTTATAAACGCAGACAAACTCATCAAACTATAAACATGTATAGGAGTAAAATCTAAAGATGGCTTAGGGTATGTAGGTCCGAGAGTCATGGAAGAAATGATAAACAAAAATAAGTGTCCTTTATATCACTTAAATACAATGGGTCGGGGATTTGTTATGCCCTATAATAAAACATGGCTTGAACTGTTAGCCGAAGAAGAAGCAAAATGAGAAAAATCTGATAAACCTCAAATTATGTTTGTGTACAATTGGCAAAATCAAGATTCTATCACTAGAATATCAGAGAATACTTTCGGTGAAGAAGAACTTGTTGAACCGAAAGAAGTCATAACTGACATGTCATTGCAAAAACCTCGTGAATATATTCCATATACTGTTTTAAACAATGGGATGTTGATCTAGAACAGATATTGGAAAAAACCATCACAATCTTTTGAGCAAGAAAGAAATGATTTTTTAAGAAACTATCAGATAAAGAAGCTGTTAGGCACAAAAAGGCCTCAATCAAAACTGCTCATTATCATAGGGGGAGATTTTTAATCAAACGTATTTGATACACTTAAAAGGAAATATTTAAGGTTGTTTTAATGCCTTATTGAAACCTGATAAGTGATTTGAAAAGACAAAGATTCTGAAGAGGAATCTAAACTTTCTTATATCAAAATAGTATTTTATGAAGAGGAATCTAAACTTTACATTCCTCTCTAATGTAAAGTTGCGGACAACAGAGACAAAAAGGAAAAGACAAAGATTCTGCAACAAGTGGTCAAAGCCTGATTTGTCAGACGTGCAGAATAGCATCCTTGTCTTTTTGTAAAGACATTCCACTGTCTCTACAACCAATGAAGACGCTTCACTGAGATTCACTGAATGAGTATAAAAAGAAGCTTCCAAGGAATTAGGGAAATCAAGAGAGACATCCACAAGTCTAGTATGTGCATTACAAAGGAATTGTGTTTTTCATACATGCAAGTTCTGGTTTCAACTTAGAATAGAATATCCATGTGTGTCTATGCTGCTCTATCTCAAAGTTGTATGTTCGTGTCTTGTAAAATCAGGGAGTGAACCTTAGTGAGTGAATTCATTGAAACTAGTTTAATTGAGTCTTAGATTAGTTTTAATTCTGTTGTTTTTGTCATCTCAGTTTGGATCATTCTGCAATCCAAACCTGTTTGTAATTAACACCTATTAATATACACATATAAACTTTGAGAAAAAGTGTGTTCTAAAGAATTAGCTATATTCATCCCCCCCCCCCCTCTACAACCTCTAGTAACAAAATTGGGAAACCTTTGGGACCTACAACTGGTATCAGAGCAATTTAGAGTGTGTGTTAACTCTAGATCTCTCATAACTTCCCAATTCCCACCATGGACAATAGTGCTGCAAACTCTTCTTCTTAGTAGGAAAATGGATCTATGGCCAAACCCCCAAAGTTTAATCGTCAGAACTTCTCAGGATGGAAGTGCAGAATGATGCTCTACTTAGAGAATCTGGATGTGCAACTCCCAGATTTAGTGATGGACGATCGATATGTGCCTACATCTGTCACTACTATTACTCCTGCTGTTGAAGGTGCTGTTCCAGAGGTCAGGACCATTGAGAAAGCAAAAGCTCAATGGACTGATGAAGACAAAATACTGGTGTCCCTTAATGTAAAAGCCAGGAACAACCTTGTCATCTCTCTTTTAGATGATTTGTTCAAACAGTTTGAAAAGATGAAAACTGCTAATGAAATGTGGGATACTTTGTGTACTCTCTATGATGGACCCACTATCACATTGGATAACAGGATCAATAATCTTGTTAGACAATATGAACTATTCTTTGCAAAGCCCAAGGAGAGTCTCACTGAAACATACATCAGGTTTACTGCTCTAATCAATGATCTCAAAGCTGTTGGGATCACAAATGATAGCTTAACCCAAGTGAACAAGTTCTTGGACATCCTACCTGAGGAATGGAACTACTTCTCAACTTTTCTCAGAAACTCAGGTACTATCAGAACCATGGATCTAGTCAACCTCTATGGATCGCTGCTGACTGATGAACAATCAAGGTAAAAAAAGAGAAATGCATTGGAAATGTCCAAGAGATGTGCAGCCTTAGTGGCTAGTGTGAGGCAACCTTTTAATCAAGCGTGTGATGTGTTCACACAAGCTGATCAACAGGTTAATGATGACTTGGAGGTAATTTCAGAAGAAGAAGAGGAGAGTGAAGATTTTGCTGAACTTGATGATGACCAAATGATTGCCATTCTTGTCAGAAAATTCAACAAGAAAAGATTTGGAAATAAATTGTCATAGAGAAATCAAGTGCTATAAAAAAGAAAGCATTTGATAAATCAAAGGCTAAGTGCTTTAAATGTGGCAAGACTGGTCATATAGCTGCTGAATGTGTGTCTAAAGCTGTTGGTTCATCTTCCAAACCTTACAAGATGAACAAGGATGATGGTTACACGGTTAAGTACCTTATGGCCATGGCCAAGCTAAAAACGTTAGAGGACTCTATGGCTTCTAACAAATAAAAGGGACTAATGGCTGAAACCTATGACTAGGAAGACTCTTACTCATCATTTGATGAGGAAGAAAACAATTGTCTGGTAGCCAACACTGATGTTCCTTCTACAAGTAATTTGAAACAGATCTGGCAGAAGCAAAAGCTCTTAGCTCTTTGGAAAACTGGAATCATACAATGATGTACAAGGTAAAAAACTTTAGAGATCACAACTCTGAAGAAAAATATAAGATGTTTGATTACTTGCTTGTGGATTTAAAAGCTGCTATTGAGAAGCAGGATGCTTTAATGTCTGAGATCGTAAAATTATAAATGATCTTGAACTAAAATCTAATGAACTTGAAAGTTTTCATTAGTTGAAAACTGAACTTAATTAGGTACAACACATCAACGCAATTTTATTAGAGGAAAAAAGGGAAACAAACTTAAAGCATTCAAAGCTTCAAAAGATTGTTGACTCTTGGTGCCACTCAGCTAAAAAAGTCAGTCAATGTATCAATGAGCAAATTCCTGCTCAAATCCAAGCCTATCTTGGAGGAGATCTTGATACAGCAGCTTCAATTGTTGAAATCAAGAATCTGGAAACAGAATTGTCCTCTCTTAGTGAGCTTCCAAATACATTTATCTAAAATATAAATGGAAAGCTGATTTCAACAAAGAGGTTTGCTAGGCCTCAAATCACTGACAGTTTATGTGAAAAGGTTGTAAAGTCTTGTGATAGAATGTGTTCTCCATCAAACCAACCTGCTAAGTGCCCAACAATTTCACATGAACAATTGAATGGGAAAGTTGTTAAATCTGTAGTGTTGAAATCTAAACCTCTCAATAAGACATGTTCTGAAATCAAGACTAAAGTTAAGAAACCTATATCTTAATTCAATGCTAATTCTTTGAAAAGAAATTTTCAAGAGGAAAGCAGCTTACAACCAACAAGGGAAGTCTCATGTCGAAAGTAAATATGTTGTGATTTCATATAAGTTTTCAAATCATAGTGGAAAGTTGGTTATAAATGAAAACCTTTTTTAAAAACCAAGCATGATGACCATGCTACCACAAGTATGCAGAAGTCATCGGAACTCAGTAAAGGCAAGGGCAAAGCCATTGTTCAATCTGACAAAGTTAAAAATAAGTTTTTCAAACCTATGGAAAGTCAGAAGACAGTTAAATTGCCTATATTTGATCTATGTCCACCTAAAAAGAGGAAGGAGGATACAGGCAAAGTTGTTGTTGTTGAACCCTCCATAAAACCTGTTGGCTATGCTAAAACAAGTGAAACAGTTGCAAAACCTGTTAATATGCCCAACAAAGAGAAACCAGAATGTGTTTCTAGGAGTTCTTTCAAGAAATCTAAAAATAGAAAATGTTATAAATGTGGAAAAAAAAAACTCATATGGCTAAAGACTGTCTTGAAACTGAGGACATAAGGCCTGTTGAAACTGTTAGCACCAACATTGCAAGATCAAGAAGTGTTGGAAGCAACCTTGTCATTGAGAAGAGTATCTAGTATTGATCTAAGTGGTCCATCAACAAATGTTGATGAGGAATGAGAACCCATCCCTGTGATGAGTTCCCCTAAGAACTAATGTTTTCTCTTGTTACTCTGCAGGTTAACAACCGAGCCATGTTTTGTACTTGGATAGTGGTTGCTCTATCCACACGACAGGTTGCAAGGAACTGCTGAATGACCTCAAGCCTGAGAAGGGCCAAAAGTCACCTTTGGTGACAATGTCCAGGGATCCACAGAAGGATATGGAACCCTTCATGCATGTGCTACAATTTTCAATAGAGTAGCCTATGTGTCTGGGCTAAAACAAAATCTTGTAAGCATCAGTCAACTGTGTGATGTTGGCTACAAGGTTAACTTTGATGAGCACCTAGGGTACATACTGGATCCTAAAGGAAAAGTTGTGCTGTGTGCACAAAGAATGAGAGGGGTATACATTGTAGACATGAAATCTGTTGATCAAACAACTAAGACCAGTTTCATCTCAATGAGCAATGCATACCTCAACTGGTTATGGCACAAAAGGCTACCACACCTGAACTTCAAGAATATCAACAAACTCTGTAAGATAGAGTTGGTAACATGTTTGCCTTCTATAACTTTTGTTAAGGATAAACCCTGCACAACTTGTGAGAAGGGTACACACGGGTATATTCCTAAAGACCAAAGGAGGGCTGCACAACTCCAAACTCTGCCCAAGTAAAGCAGCTTAGTAGTGATCATGGTATTGAATTCAAAAATAGTAAATTGAGGACTTCTGTGAAGCAAAGGGAATTTATCAAAACTTTTCAGTTGGAAGGACTCCTCAACAAAATAGAGTTGCTAAAAGGAGAAATAGAACTCTCATAGAAGCTTCTAGGATGATGTTGTGTGCATCAGGTCTCCCTTCATCATTTCAGGCTGAAGCTGTCTTCACTTCTTGCTTCACTCAAAACAAATCCTTAGTGGTGAAAAGGTTCAATAAAACTCCTTATGAGTTACTCAAAGGGAGAAAGCCAAATATAAGCTATTTCCATGTGTTTAGCTGCCCTTATTTCATTCTAAACCAAAAGGATCAGCTGGCCAAATGTGAACCCAAAGCTGATGAAGGAGTGTTTGTTGGGTAATCAGTAGATTCCAAAGCCTATAGAGTATACAACCCCAGAAGAAAGGTGGTAGATTAATCTAAAATGTATCCTTTGAGGAGTCTATAAATCCTTCACTCAAAGCCAATCCTGAATTAGTTTCAGGAGACTTTAGCTTTGATGATCTTATGCATTCCAATGCTAAATAAAAAAACTATAAAGCTTCCACATCACCCAGAGTGGAACCTGTTAACCACAATGGACATGATGATGACTACATTGGTTCCCCCTGAGTGAATAACTGCACTGATATGGTTAATCTACCATGTCCAAAACCAATCGATGTTGATTTCCCTAAATACTTTGCTCATGTGTTAAACAACAATGGCTCATCCTCAACAAATGAATAGGTTCAAGATGTTAGTGTGTCAGAAAATCTTGAGAGTTGTTCTACAAGACCTATTGTGAATTAAACTAATGTGCAAGATATAGAGGAATCATCATTGAAACATGATCCTAAGTGGATCAGGTGTCACCCAAATGATCAAATAATTGGTGACATCCATAAATGAGTTCAGACAAGGTGGGACAGTCTAGGAAACTTTTGTATGTTTTCAAGTTTTGTGTCCCTAATGGAGCCAAAGAAAGTTGATGATGCCCTGAAAGATACAAATTGGATCACTGCCATGCAAGAGGAACTCAATCAGTTTGAGAGAAACAAAGTATGGAAGTTGGTTCCTATGCCTAAAGGAAAAACAATAATTGGCACTAAATGGGTTTTCAGAAATAAAATGGAAGAGCAAGGTTATGTCATTAGAAATAAGGCTAGATTAGTTGCTCAAGGGTATACACAAGAAGAAGATATTGACTATGATAAAACATTTGCTCCAGTGGCCAGGCTAGAAACAATTCGTTTGTTTTTAGCTTATGTTGCTCACAAGAGCATGAAGGTATTTCAAATTGATGTAAATAGTGCATTTTTGAATGTTAAGCTGCAAGAAGAGGTATATTTTAAGCAGCCTCCAGGTTTTGAAAATGAACATCATCCAGGCTTTGTCTATAAGTTGGACAAACCACTCTATGGACTGAAACAAGCGCCAAGAGCCTGGTATGACACTCTTACTAATTTCCATATGAGTAATGGATATTCTAGGGTAAAGTGAATACTACATTGGTCATAAAGAAAGTGAAAACTGATATTATGTTTGTTCAAATTTATGTGGATGGCATTATATTTGGTTATACTAATGAACAGTTACGCAAGAATTTTTCACTGCTCATGAAATCTAAGTATTGAATGAGCATGATGGGTGAACTAACTTTCTTTCTAGGATTACAAGTTAAACAACCCTCAAATGAAATTTTTTCGTAAATCAAAGAAAGTATACATTAGATCTCTTGAAAAAGTTTAAATTTGATCAATGTTCTCCCATCAAGACCCCAATGGAAACCACTGTTAAATTAGATGCTGATACCTATGGCAAGCCTGTTTCAGTAACAGATTACAGAGGTATGATTGGGAGCTTGCTATATCTAACTACTAGTAGACCAGATATAATGTTTGCTACCTGTTTATGTGCTACGTTTCAAGCTAATCCAAAAGAATCATAACTAGTCACAGTGAAAAGAATCTTCAATACCTAAAGGGTACACCAGGTTTGGGTCTTTGGTATCCTAAGGACTCCAGCCTTGATCTAATTGGCTACACAGATTCTCATTTTGCAAGCTGCAATCTAGATAGAAAAAGCACAACAGGTGGGTGTCAACTCCTTGGTGGAAAGTTGATTAGTTGGTGTAGTAAGAAGCAAAACTCTATTTCCACTTCTACTGCTGAAGCTGAATATATTGCTGATAGAAGTTGTTGTTCGCAGATCCTATAGATGCAACATCAGCTTGAAGATTATGGTCTGGTATATAGGTTAACTCCTATCCTATGTGACAATATCAGTGTCATAGCCATCTCAAACAACCCTGTCTTCCACTCCAGAACAAAGCATATAGAGGTCAGACATCACTTCATAAGGGATCACATCCAAAAAGGTAAAGTTGAGGTAACTTTTGTTCCCACAGAAGAACAACTTACAGATATTTTCACCAAACCTATTGATGAAAATAGGTTTAATTCCCTTGTGTGCAAGCTGGGAATGTTAGATAAAAGTGACTAAGTGTCATTGATGTTCTAAGGCTACTTAATCAAATCTGATAAAATCTTACAAAACAGCTTTGACAGAACAAGTTTCACCAACTCTTTAGTTAGCTAGTTTGTTAATATTTGGACAGGTTTGAGAAGTAACAGGTTTGACAAAATAACAAGTTTTTGAAAACTAAGTTTTTCTTTCTAACCTGTTTGGTTGTCTAAACGTGAAACCCGCTCACTCAGCATTCTTTCATACAAGGCAAGCCTTATAATTTGTTCAGTTATTGAATTGGTTACACATTGAAACATGTTCCCATATAACTGCACAGGTTTCATAGACAGGTTACAGAATCATCAGTTTTGGATTAAATACTTTTATCACAGGTTTGAACAACAGTTTTGAACATTAGCTTTTAATTAACATTACTTCACATTTAAGTTACATAAATTATGTATTTATTTATCTTACTTACCAGGGGATTATGTATTACGTGTTTAAGTGGAGATAAAGTGTCAAGTTGATCAAACAAACGTGTTGACGTGGAAATCGTTCCGTTCCATTAGTCACCACATTTCAAATCAACCGCCTATTTTTTCTCTCTCCCACTATCTCACATTCAAACCCTATAAATACCCACTATCACTGTTTCATCTTCTCCTTCTTCCCTACTGCGACCATATATACCTATACCATCTGCAAATCTCTAAACACTTGCAAACGACTTAGTGTCTGAAACTTGTGCATTTTCATCCGCTCCAAAAATGGCCTTCAATACTCCTCTTGTACCTGCATTTCTTGGTGATGATGTTGTAAAACACCCATCAGTCACCACCCTTCTGACCATCAAACCCACAAACTATGTGGCAAACCTAACCATTCCCAAAAACTATGTTGGGAAAGGCTATGAACAGATGGTTGAATTCCTGAAGGCTCACCCTTTGAACTATGCCATGACAGCCACTCCTGGTGTCATGTATCAACAAATGGTTTATGAGTTCTGGTACACCTGTTCTTATGACTCTGCTACCAAAACCATTGTTGGATATTATCTTGTTGATGAAAAATATTAAGTCTAGGGGCTTATTTGTAAATATTCTATAGTTTCAGTTGTATATAAAAATAGAAATTATGGGTATTGTAGAATGAACTTTTAGACTTTTGACTTTCATTTGTTGCATGAAATTAATTGCAAAAAGCTAGGGCTACAGTGTACGAACTTTCCTCTCGATCAGTAATTCCTATTTGTGCAAGTAAATCATTTGGTTAGTGTTTCTATTGTTCTTAATTGTTTGGTATCTTGTTTGTCATTGATTAATCTCAATATAACAATTGGTATCAGAGCCTGAAATGATAATTTTTGATTGATTATGAAATTCTTAAAATATTTTTTTTAAAACACTGGTTCATCGCAAATTTGAAAATTTAGAAAACCCCTTAGGGTTTTGAATCAGTAAGTGTTTGAGTGTACAAATTGGATCAAAGGATTGTTTTTAAAAGACGAATAGATTGAGTATAATCTCAAACCATAATTCAAAGCACACAAAAAGTTCTTTTGATTTAAAGATTTTTTAAAAAAAGTTGTGTTCTTGACTGTTTTTGTTAAAAACAGGGAGTTTAATCTGAAATTAGTCAAAGTGGTTTCACAAAAGTGTTTGTAAGTGAAAAATACACCTTCGATTACATTTTGGGATCAATTCATACATTTTTGTTGGTAAATTTGAAAATCAGACTTAGAAAATTCATATTCTGGTAAAACTCGAATTAATCTGATTATCTAGTTTCAATCAAGTTGGGAGTCTCTTTAACCGAGTTTTAAACAGAAGGATTCGAGTTGGAAAGTGATTTTAATCGAGTTGGATTTAGTTTTAATCGACTTGGATATCAATTATCATCGAGTTGAATTAAACATTCGAGTTTGTTTAAACATTCATTCGTGTTTGTTTAAACATATTCGAGTAGATTTTTAACCTCATTCGAGTTTGATTAAAATCCCATCCGAGTTTGATTAAAAAAATCAAGTGACATTCATGTTAATTCGAGTTTTAAGATAAATAATTCGAGTTTAATCAAACGCAAGTCAAGTCCATTCGAGTTTATTGACACTTCATTCGAGTTGGTTGACTCTTCATTCGAGTTTCAGTGCTTTGTCATTCGAGTTACACCAACTTGTCATTCGAGTTTCATTACTAATCATTTGTTTGAATCTTTTTAGATTCGAGTTTCACTCTTATTCATTCGAGTTGATCCATTCTTTGATCGAGTTGTATAAATCTTCCATTCGAATTGTAGTATTCATCATTCTAGTTTGATCATGCTTGTCATAAGTTTGATCAACTTTTTCACATTCCTTTCAAATTCAATCAAAATCCATTTAAAAGATCTTGGAAGATTCTTTTTAATCAGTCACTATGTCGAAAGATGCACTAGCCATGGAGTCGGAAACCAAACCTCGTATTCTCTACAGACGCGAATATGTTCAATAGAGGGAACGATTTCTAGAATTTCTCGGTTTCCATGACCTATCTGAGGAGATGTTGAAATCCCTGAATGAGGGATCAGCTGTATTTGTAGAAACCATTCCAGCTGTACCAACCGGCAATCTTCCGATCCTGGAACGAACTATAGAGGTCAGAAATCTGACTGAAGCACAAAACGAAGAAAAGTGGGAGACAAAACTGGCAGAAAGCTCCTGCAGATTTCAATCCCGAACATCATATATATATCACTCTGACCAATACAAAAACAGCCAAATCCATCTTGGATGAGGTGTGTAATCTGATGCGCGGTTCAGACAAAGCAGCAACGAATAGAGCCAGAAACAGTCTGATGACCTTTGAAACCTTTAGAGCAAGCAAAGTAGAATTGCTGGAAAGTACCTATTTGAGGTTCGTCAATCTGGTAAGTGAGATGAAGTGGAATGGACTGACAAAATCCAATCTGGATATAAATGTCAAATTCCTGAATGGGATAAATACACAATGATCATCCAGCAAACAAAAGAGATTGACGATATGGATTTCCATATGGTAGTTTAGAATCTTAACAACTACCAAGAAGTTGTTTTAAGGGAAATGTCTGGAAAGAAGCAACAAGCAGAAAAGCCAACCGTTGATCCTCTAGCTCTCCTGGCTGATATGAAATATAAGTACAGCTAAAGAAGGAAAAATGGGTTGTTTTGAGAAGTAGTTCATCAGATTCAGATTCGACAGATTCTTCAACTGATTCTGAGATAGAAGAGATGAAGAAAAAGATGGCCTTGCTGACAAAGGCATTTCAGAAAAAGATCTACCGTAAGCCGACAGACAACAAGATGAGATATAAGATAGGCTCAAGGAAGTATGAAAAGAAAGACAGATATGAAAAATTTGGATAGAGCAGTGGCAAAAAGGCTGAGAAATACGAGAAGACTTATAAACCAGCTAAGAAAAATGCAGATCAAAAATGTTACAACTGTGGCAAACCAGGCCACTTTGCCAGAGAATGCAGATTGCCAGTCGTAAAGAATTCTGATTATTACACTCGAAAGGCACTGCTGGCAAAGGAAAAAGAGGCTGGTAAAGCATTGATGGCTGAAGATGACCACTAGCTCCAACTATCCGAAGGTGAAGACATTTTGGACGAAGATGCCCATATCTGTTTGAAATCAGAAGTGTTCAATGATTCCGAACTAAGTGAGTCTAGTATACTAGCTGAGGATGAGGTTTTGGTAGGACTGACTGATGATTGAAGAGCAAAAGGAGTCTGATTCTGGTAATGGACTGATGAGAGAGGAGATGGCGTTGATGGCAGTAGGAGAAGCGGGCTGCAGTAAAGATCAAGCAGATGATGGATCAGATACAGATGCCTCAGAAAATTCAGAATCACCCGAGGTACAATCTAATTCTGATTCAGATGATGATAACTCTTGTATGCCTGAACAGAAACTTACTCAAATGGCTTACATGCTAAAAAAATTGAAAAATCCTTAAAGGCTGAGAAGAAAAATGTCCATTCCTTGGAACATAAAATGAGTCAAGAACATGCGTTAGTATTAGAATTTCCCAAGGATAAGGCAATAGCATTAACAGCAGTTTCAGATTTACAAGATAAATCTAATGAACTTCAAAGTGAAATTCAAAAACTGAACAACAATATATCTGACCTGAAAGAAAAACTGAAATTAGCCGAGTTAGAATCATCAAGTTATTCTGTGAAATACCATTCTATATTTGATGAAAGAACGAAGCTATATTAGAATATTAAATCTTTGGAAGATGAGTTTATTGAAAGAGGTCACACAGATCAAACAATATATCTGAATCAACCTAAAGATACCAAATTTTATTATTCAAAATCAGGTATAGGTTGGACAAATCCTAAATATCTAACAAAAGCTATTTCATGTTCACCAACTATATATGGCGTTAGATATATGAATTTAGGATTACAAATGGTTTTTATGAAAGCTTCAGATGAAGTAGAATCAGGTGAAGATTTGAAAATGTTGAGAACAGATAAAATGCAAAATACCTTAGATTATAACAAATTAAATGATAGTTATCATAATTCTTGCATTTCAGAAGAGTATATTCAGACTTATTCTGAAAAAGATTTGTGTGAAAATACTACTTATACTTAAAAGCCATATATTCCAAATTCAATTCTTGAAAAGATCAATTCTAAAGTTGAATTGAAAATTAAAACTTTTGAGTCGGAAAATGAAAAACTTCAGGCTGAAATAAAATCTTTGGAATTAAAACTGAAAAATCAGCCTGAAAACAAAACTCAACCAGATAAGAAACCTTCAATTAAACCTGAATTATATCAATTCTGAACAGGAATTTGATCTGCACATGAACTCTGTTTTTAACTCATTAGAGATGATGTTTGTCAAAAATTATGAATTTGTTAAACCTCTACATGACAAACAAGCTGATAAACCGAAAGAGCCTGTAAGTATTCTGAAAAGAATACCTACAGAATCGAAGGTTAAATCAATAAATTCACCTGATTTACAAAAGCAAAAGGAGAAAACAAAAGTTACTTTTGTGACTCCAAAATTTGAAAAGGTGAATCCTCTTCATCAAAGGATTCTACAGCAACGAAAGCACATGCTTCTCAAGGTAAGAAGATTTTGTAGAATAAAGATAATTCTAAAGTGACTAATTCTTGTTTTTATGTTATGTCAGATTGTATTGTGAAAAGTTCACTGAAGAAAGTTTGGAGAAAGAAGTAACAAGCAACGAAAAACAAGAGAATTAGACAAGAGTGGAGAGTAAAAGAAAAATATGTTACTGATAGGATTAGTCTCATAGATAATTCTGTCTATAATAAAATTTATGATAAACACTGTGATAAATACTCTCGTGCTGATTTGCTTTCCTTAAATTCTGCTCATTGTCATGTGTTGAATGCTAAATCTGTATATAAATCTGATAAGTTTGTATGGTTACCAAAGAAAAAGGTTCCTACTTTTAAACAGGAAAAGGTTCCAAAGAAGTGAATTTCAAAATCAGTTCCACAATGAACTGTACAAAAATGGGTACCTCACATCTTTCTTCATTTTATAGGTAAATCATGTGTGGACCCTTGACTCAAGGTGCTCAAAGCATATTACCGGATAGAGAAAAACCCTCACAAATTCTGTTGACAAATGTTGTGGGACGGTACGGCTTGGGAATGATCAATTGTGTCCGATCAAATGTTATGGGAGTCTGGAGTATGATAAAATTTCAATTCAAAAGGTCTTCTACGTTGATGGTGTTGGTCATAATGTGTTCGGTATCGGCCAAATGGTGCAACAAAGGATTAGAAGTCAACTTTAAGGCTAATCGGTGTAGTATTAGATCAGGGGAAGGGAAGGAAATTCTTGCAGCGAATCGAAAAACAAATCTGTACTCCATAGATTTAGCCAAATCCATCTAAAGAAAGATGTTTGCTTACTATCCAAGGCAACATCTAAAGTATCATGGTTGTGGCATCACCGTCTATCCCATATGAACTTCAAATAATTAACCAATCTTGTAAAAGGTGGTTTAGTAAAAGGGTTACCAACTCTCGAATTTCAGAAGGAGCAGTTGTGTGCTGCTTGTGAAAAAGGGAAGATGGTGCGAGCTTCTCACAAGTTAAAGGTTGAACCCTCTTCTACTAGGGCTTTAGAACATCTACATATTGACTTGTATAGGCCTATGCGAGTACAGAGTATTAACAAGAAAAGATATGTGTTGGTCATAGTCGACGATTATTCAAGATACACATGGGTATTCTTCCTGAGATCCAAGTCCGATGCTACTGCGATCATTATTGACTTCATTCGCAAAATACAAGTCAAGTTGCAACTGTCGGTTCAAACCATTAAATTTGATAATGGTACGAAATTCAAGAATAAGTCACTCGAGACATTTCTGAGTTCTGTTGGAATAACTCATCAATATTCAGCAGCTCGTACCCCACAACAGAATGGTGTTGTTGAACGAAGAAATCGCACGCTTGTGGAATCTGCTAGGACGATGCTGGCTTACTCTAATCTACCGTTATTCCTTTGGGCTGAAGCTGTAGCAACTGCTTGCTTTACTAAGAATAGATCAATTATCAACAAAAGATTCAGAAAGACACCATACGAACTGATAAATAAAGGAGTCCCTAATGTGAAATATTTTCATATCTTTGGATGCAGGTGCTTTATCCTGAATGACTAAGACAACTTGGGAAAGTTTAATCAGAAAGCGAATGAAATTCATTGGATACTCTAAAGAGTCTGTGGCTTTCCGGGTCTACAACGAAAGAACGAAGACCGTTAACAAGAGTGTAAATGTTAAATTTGACGAAGGAGTTGTAATGGCTTCTGAACCACCAGTTCAGGACCCGAGCATAATCCATAGACTTCAATGAAGTCAACATAAATTAATGATGAAAAGAATGATCTAATAAACTTTTTGAAAATATTTATGAAGACTACTTTGAAAAGACCAAAACTATTGTTCCAATTTTGGTTCCTAACAGGATTACTGAAAATCCGGTCGTAGTATCTAATCATTCGCATCATTGATTTTTGAAGATACTGGAGAAGTTTCAAAGACCGATGTACACTTACCTGTTGATAGTGTACAACCAATTCAAGCTCCAGAATCTTTTGAAACCCCACTGAACTCTGAAATTTCAGAAACTCCCATCTCAGTTGATATCCCATCAACTTCTGAAACAAATCCCCGAATTCCCTACCTGGACTTGAATCCAAATCAAGACCAACTTCAACCATACCCAGATACATTCAAATGGACAAGGAATCACCCACCTGAAAACATAATTGGTGATCCTTCTGCCTTAGTTAAAACTCGAAGAGCTACAATGAACGAGTGTCTTTTCTCAAGTTTATTGAGAAAGATTGAGCCAAAGACAGTGAAAGAAGCTCTTCTGGATGCGGACTGGAATGTGGCAATGCAAGAAGAGTTGAATCGGTTTGAAATGTTGAAGGTCTGGCGATTGGTGGAACGACCAAAGGACAAATCTATCACTGGCACGAAGTGGATATTCAAGAATAAGACAGATGAACACATTGTCATCATTCGAATCAAAGGTCGCCTCGTTGCCAAAGGATACAGTCACATGAGGGAATCGATTACGATGAAACATTTGCCCCGGTTGCCAGGATTGAAGAATTTCGAAAGTTTTTAGCATTTTCTGCACATAAAAACTTTATTATATCTCAAATGGATGTTAAAACTGCGTTTTTAAAATGGGAATTAACTGACGAAGTTTATACATATCAGCCTGAAGGGTTTACTGATCCTTCGAAGCCTGATCATGTATGTATTTTGGACAAATCACTGTGTGGCCTTAAACAAGCACCTCGAGCTTGGTATGATGCACTTTCAAACTATCTTTTGAAATGTGAATTTAACAAAGGTGCAGTAAATACAACCCTATTTATAAAACATCAGGGTCCCGATATCATAGTCATTCAGATTTATGTGGACGATATAATATTTGGGTCTACAAATAATGAATTTTGCAAAAAGTTTGCATTTTTAATGTCTCAAAAGTTTGAAATGAGCATGATGGGAGAAATTAATTTTTTCTTGGGTCTACAAGTAAAACAACTGAGCGATGGCATTTTCATCAATTAGTCTAAATACATTCAAGACATGTTAAAGAAATTTAACATAGTCAATAGTAAACCCATGAAAACTCCCATGGCTCCGGATTCTAAATCTAAACTCGATGAGGACATTTCAGGGAAACCTGTAGATGTAACTCATTATCGAGGGATAATTGGGTCATTAATGTATTTAACTTCCAGTAGACCGGATATTATGTTTGCTACGTGTGTCTGTGCTAGATATCAGGCACATCCTAAAGAATCACATTTTGGCTGCTGCAAACGCATTTTAAGATATCTGAAAGGAACTCCAAACTTAGGTTTGTGGTCTCCCAGGGAATCATCTTTTACATTAAATGCATTCTCTGATGCTGATCATGTAGGTGACAAAATGAATCGGAAAAGCACATCAGGAGTAGTACAATTTGTAGGTGACAAACCCGTTTGCTGGTCATCCAAAAAGCAACATTGTGTATCTCTGTCAGTAGTAGAAGCTGAATACATTGTGGTATCATCGTGCTGTTCACAAGTGTTGTGGATGAAGAGCTAACTCAGAGACTACAGGTTTACACCTCAAAAGATTCCTATTTACTATGATTCACAAACGGCAATAGCAATAGCTTCAAATCCGGTGCTACATTAAAAAACAAAGCAGATTGATATCCGGTATCACTTTATAAAAGATCATGTTGAAAATGGTAATGTAGAGATATATTTTGTACCCACTGAATATCAACTAGCTGATTTGTTTACCAAAGGCTTAGATGAAAAACGATTTAATTTTTGGTATACAAATTGGGTTTGTTGAATCGTTAGATTTAAACATTCAGTGGTTACACGATATAATTTTATATTTACATTTTTACTTGATTAAAATTGTTGTTAATCTCATGTGATTTAAAAGTTTAGTTTTTCTGAGTTTAACAAAATCGGATTGTCATGTGCAGGGGGAGCAGACAGATATCTTATCTGATATTTTAAATATCTGATAATTTTTATCTGATTTTTTGTAAGGGGAGCAGTCATAAAAAGAGGCATATATCTGAGGGAAAGCTCAAATGCAAAGTTCAAGGGGGAGCAACAGTTTTTGTTATCTTTTAATTTTTTTTTTAGTTAAAATTTTTTTAGTTCATTTTTAAATTTTTTTTAGTTGTTTAAAATTTTTTTAGTTGAAATTTTATAGTTCTATTTTTTATTTTTTTTGTCTGAGAAATATTTTTTTTTCGGTTAAATGGGCTTTATAATTTGGGATAACTCCGTAAAAAACCCCAAACTTGTCGGTTTTTTGTGATTAAAACCCCAAACCATTTTCCGTTGCATAGAAAACCCCGAACTAACTAAAAAATCGTAAATTAAGGTTTTATCAATGGGTAACCGGTTTCAACCGGTTGTTAATCCTACGGGAACCGATAAATAAGCTACTTGGAATAAATTTTAATTGTTGAAACCGGTTGTCAAGTATTACAAATCATATAAACTCCCGTTAATAATTTTTAATTGTACTTTTTAAACGGGAATACATCATCAACGAGGGTTAAATGATGTGTAATATTTGGCAACCGGTTTCAACAATTAAAATTTATTTCATGTAAGTTATTTATCGGTCCATGTAGGATTTAAAAACCGGTTTCAACTGGTTACCATTTGATAAAACCTTGATTTACTGAATTTTAGTTAGTTCGGGTTTTTTATGCAACGAAAAATGGTTTGGGGTTTTAATCATGAAAAAATGACAAGTTGGTGGTTTTTTGTGCAATTATCCCTTATAATTTATAAGAAAGAGTGGGTTTAAAATTTTTAAGTGGGCCGCTATTTTTCAAAATATCAAATGTCCTATAAATTTGAAATTTGAATTCAAATTCTACTTTTTCCAAATACTCGGCTACTGTTCACCTTCTTCTCAAAAACCACTCTCAACATTCCTTATCAACGAAGCAACCCATTCTTCTGCAAAAGTTTTCAAGATTTGTGGTGAAATTGTAAGTGTTTTTCTTTTTTTGCTATTATTTGTTCTTTTTCAGTTTGTTTTTCGAGTTTTAATGCTTAAATGCATCTGTGTGTGTGTTCATGGTCTATCGATGTGTGTTTTTGTGTTCTGTTGATTGTGTTGTTTTTATCTGAAATTGAAAGTGTGTTTCGCTCCTCTATGCACTTATGATCTTGAAAATCAAATTTCAAGGTCTATCTTAAAACACACAACATTTAATTTGATTTTGAAAAGAAAAAGTTTCGAAGGTTGAACTTCACTGTCATTCAGACATTAAACGGTTTAAAAGGTGTTTTTGGACAAAGTTTAGAAAAGAAAACTTGTTTAAAATCCAATTTCGAGTAGGAAACAGTAAATGAATAGGCTAAAATGTCCCTGAAATATATTATGATAATTTCAGTGTTGTTTAGGACTTAAGAAAAAGTTTTATGTTCTAACTCAGTCAAAGAAGCTGATTGATAAATTTCTTGTTTTGACCGAGTTAAACTTAATTATAATCGATAACACACTATGTGTAACATCCCAGATTTGAGCCTGGTACGTGGATTTAAATTATTGGCTCATTATTTTAATATTATTGCGTTGTTCCAATTAACTCCCGTTTCATGGATTAAACGTGTCGAGACCGAGTGATATGTGTCTCCGAGTTAATAATTAGTGGATTATTATAATCATTGAGATCGTGGAATTAATTGGGTTTAAATGATATTAATATTGAAAAAGTGATATCGGGTTCGGATTTAGTGGGTTTGGGACTTGCCTAAAAAGGGAAGTGGATATATATGGATGATGACCTTATCTTCATTTCATTTCCTCCTTTCCAAACCTAGAAACGTGAAGTGTGTGTGTGTGTGAGCATCTGGAGCTGCAAAGGATCTTCATAAGAGGTTCAATTGGCTGCTGAAAATTGATCATCACCTTCTTCTTGTGTTCTTGAAGTGTTCAAGGTAAGAAATTCCAAGCTAGAGGTTTTAATTTGTGTTATATGTTGTGAGAATCATGTGAAGTAGTTTTCTTGTGATAAGAGGCTGTTATATGGTAATATTATGAGCTATTGAGGGCTGAATATCGTGTGTAAAAAGAGAAATTCTCCTGGACAGCCATGGAAATCGCAGGTCAAGGTGCAGAGCACCGCTTGGTCGCGGCGCGACCCTCACAGGCTTAGCGGCGCGAGCCGCAGCCTGCAGGGGAAATTCAGCTTGGTCCTTTTGGGGAGGTTTGAGGTCGCCAATGTGTTGGATTCCTTTGGGATAATGTCGGGTCGAGTTTAATTAAGTTTTGAGTCTCGGTGGGAATCTCGTAAAGGGATTTCGAGGGTCGGTTTTTCGTTCGGGGTGTGTTTCGGGTTTAAATTTATTATGATGACTATGTTCGATTTGAGTTGCGTGGTTATTGAGTTTGTGTTAATATGTGAGATCCGTGGTGTTTACAGGTTCTAGCCGATCACGTGCCGAGCCGCATTAGAGTTTCGGGTTCCAGTCAAATTCGGGTAGTCGGTGAGTACTCGAGTTCTTTCTAAACGCAAGTGCATTCTTTCGAGTCATCTATGTGATTGTGGTATATGTGTATGAGATTGTGTTGTAGCACGCAGGTATGAATTCTCTACCCTATACGTGCTATATGTGTTTGAGTTGCAGGTGTCCGCGATATGTGATCGCTCCTATGCCTATTGTGAGCTAACCGCTGCTGTGTGCGGCCTGTTAGCTGGGGAACGGTGTCCCCTTTTGAGTTGAGATATGTGTGTGCATCGAGCTATGTTATGTGTTGAGATATTACTGTGTTGTGCATGCTATATGTGTTATGTTGCAGAGTCTAACCCTCGCGTACTCACGAGCTGTCCAGCTTATGTTTTTGAGTCTTTCGTGTCTCAGGCAGTCGTACTGTGGGATCTCAGTCGCAGCAGCCGCCGAAGTAGGAGCTGGGTTTAGAGCTGTATTTTGTGTAATCTACTGCATGTTGTTATGAGCTTTTGAGATCTGTTACATCTGATCTATCTATGTATGATATTAGTGTTCAGTTGAGTTTGTATATCAGTATCAGCATGTGACGACTTTGTATTTTAATTAATAGTGTTTTCCGCTAATCCTGTGACATGTGTACCTTGAGATGATTGCGTTATTGCCACTTATGATGTTGTATTGACGTGGCATTTGTGTGAAAAATGTGGGTGTGATAGCTTGGTATCAGAGATTGTGGTTTCAGTATTGAGTATCAGTGGATGCTTGAGCTCTTACCGTGTTCAGATCCGTGGGATTCTTCCCTGTGACTGAGTTTAGCGGAAATAACTGACCTAGCTTATTGTATAACGCTGGGTAGTCGATCTGTTATCTTACCATTGTGATATGTGCAGGTGATTATGGCAGATCATGGAGAGGGTTCAGGGCCAGAGAGGCCAGGGGGGGACGAGTATATCTGTCGGTAAGAAATGTTAGCGGTTTTGACTTAGTTCTATAGAGAGAGGGATCGGCAACAGAGATCAGATCCGCCGCCAGTTACAAGTGTCGAGACAAGGATTGGGGCATCTTCTTCTTCTGTGAGGGGTGGGTCCTTTAAGGACTTTATGGCAGGAGCCCCACCTCAGTTCCGAGGCGGTGGTGAGCCGGGTGCGGCTATGGCTTGGGAGAGAGAGATATAGGCGGCTTTCCGAGTCGCCCACGTTGATCCCCGTGATATGGTTGGTTACGTGGCCTATTTGCTGAAGGGAGGGGCTTCACAGTGGTGGAAGTCCATTGAGTCATCGATGACTACAGCTGCACCATATGCTATGTCATGGGAGCAGTTCCGTGCTATTTTTGAGTTGCAGCACATTCCCCGGGATGAGCGCCGGGAGATGGAGCGTCGTTTTCTACATCTTCTGCAGGGCAGCATGTCAGTCCAGCAGTATGAAGACCGTTTTAATGAGTATGCACAGTTTGCACCCCAGCATGTGGATTCAAAGGTTCGTAAGGCTGATGCCTTCATTGATGGTTTGCGGTCAGATATTCGAGAGTTTATCGGGCTCCATGACACTTATACTTTTGCGAGAGCCTTGGAGTTGGCTCGGGTTCGAGAGAGAGAGAGGCAGAGGGGTTAGCCTCCAGCTCAAAGGCAGAGGACAGGGATGTCTGAGCAGTCCCATGGTTATTATCGAGAGCCCCAGGATTTTCAGAGAGAGAGTCAGCCTGAGCAGCAGCAGGTTCAGGGGCAGGGTTCGGGGGCCCGTAGAGACAGAGACAGAGGCAGAGACCGTAGTTCCAGGAGATCGAGACAGTATCAGGGGTCTGGGACGTCTAGTCAGAGTCAGGGGCAGACTTCCCGTTATAGTGCTCCGGTCAGAGTCAGAGCAGCATGGGGCAGGGGTCCCAGCCATCAGGGAGCTGGGCAGATAGTTCAGCGGGGGAGAGAGACTGTCAGAGGTGTCGCCGTCGTCAGTCCGGTCCTTGTATGCCGGAGCAGCCTAGATGTTACCGATGTGGACAGTATGGTCACACATCCTTTACATGTAGTTCGAGGGATTCCCTGTGCTTCCGCTGTGGGAGGCCAGGTCATATCTCGAGAGATTGTTCTGATGCACCGCCAGCAGTGTAGGGAGCGAGCACTAGCGGGACCAGAGCAGAGCCTGCATCTTCGAGCCACCGAGAGTCAGCGCCTAGAGGCGAGGCAGAGTGTTTCATGCTAGGGCAGAGGAGGCCCGCGAGTCTACAGATGTTGTTTCTGGTACGTACATCCTGAACGGGCTTAGTGCTCGTATTTTGTTTGATTCTGGAGCGGACCGCTCATATGTGTATGTGATATTTTGTGCGTACTTTTCTATGCCTTCTACTGCTTTACCTGTTCCGTTAGTTGTTGAGAGGGTAGATGGTAGTACAGCATTAGTGAGCCGGGTATTTCGAGATTGTGTTTTAGAGATCGATGCCCACTGGTTTCTGATTGATCTACTGCCGATAGAGATCATTAGTTTCGACGTGATAGTGGGTATGGATTGGATGACAGCCAGAAAGGCCAACATTCTGTGTTCAAAGAAGATGATACGGATACCCATTTCAGACAGTGAGATTGTGACAGTGTATGGTGAGAGGCGTCGAGGTGAGATCGGCATTGTTTCGATGGCCCGAGCTCAGAGGTATGTTACGAAGGGGTGCGAGACCTTCCTGGCTTACGTTGTTGACGATAGATTAGAGAAGAAGACTATAGCGGATATACCCGTAATCAGAGAGTTCACTGAGGTGTTCCCAGAGGAGTTTCTTGGGTTACCGCCAGATCGTCAGGTTGAGTTTCGTATCGACCTTATCCCTGGAGCGGTGCCTATTGCGAAGACGCCTTATAGGCTGGCACCTACTGAGATGCGAGAGATGATGTCGCAGCTTCAGGAGTTGCTTGATCGTGGATTTATCCGTCCGAGTTCGTCCCCGTGGGGAGCTCCAGTATTGTTCGTGAAGAAGTAGGACGGTTCTATGCGGATGTGTATTGACTATCGAGAGTTGAATAAAGTGACGGTGAAGAACCGTTATCCACTTCCACGCATCGACGATCTGTTTGACCAATTGCAGGGTTCGAGCTTCTATTCGAAGATAGACTTGAGATCGGGGTATCATCAGTTGAGAGTCAGAGAAGAGGATGTTCCGAAGACTGCATTTCGGACGAGATACGACCACTATGAATTTCTTGTGATGCCATTCGGACTGACTAACGCACCCGCGGCATTCATGGATTTAATCAACAGGGTGTGTAGATCTATGTTGGATCGATTCGTGATAGTATTCATTGACGACATCTTGATATATTCGAGGAGTGCCGAGGACCACGAGCAGCACTTGCGAGAGGTTTTATCCGTGCTGCGAAAGGAGAGGCTGCATATGAAGTTCTCCAAATGTGACATCTGGTTGCGCGAGGTCCAGTTTCTGGGGCACGTTGTGAGCGCCGAGGGTATTTCAGTAGATCCGGCGAAGATATAGGCCGTCATGAGTTGGGAGCCCCCGACGACCGTGTCTGAGATCCGTAACTTTTTGGGACTAGCCGGGTATTACTGCCGCTTCATTCAGGATTTCTCGAGGATTGCCAGGACGTTGACGAGATTGACATGGCAGTCCGTTCCTTTAATATGGACCGATGAGCAGGAGTCGGCATTCAGAGAGTTGAAGTCCCGTTTATGTCAGGCTCCAGTGTTAGCATTGCCCAAGGGTACAGAGGATTTCGTGGTCTACTGTGATGCGTCAGGTATTGGGTTGGGATGTGTTCTGATGCAGCGGGGCAAGGTGATTGCGTATGCGTCGCGACAGCTGAAGACCTACGAGGAGAACCATACCGTGAATGATCTTGAGTTAGACGCGATAGTGTTTGCGTTGAAGATATGGCGTCATTATTTATACGGTTCGCGGTTTGTGGTGTATACAGATCTTAAGAGTCTTCAGTATCTGTTCAGTCAAAAAGAGTTGAATATGAGACAGCGGCGCAGCCTCGAGCTACTGAAGGATTATGACTACGAGATTCAGTATCATCCAGGTAGGGCCAACGTGGTGGCTGATGCGTTGAGTCGCAAGGCGTGCGGTCAGACAGTGGTTTCCCAAGCAGTGAGGCTCGAGGTCACCTCGACTATAGCGGATAGTTTGAGGATGGCTCAGTTAGAGGGCTTGCGAGCCGAGAATGTGAAGAGAGAGCGGCTTGCAGGGCAGCTTGATATACTGAGCAGAGATAGCAGAGGCTTATATGTGTTTCATGACCGGGTTTGGGTTCCGAGAGTCGGTAATCTGCGGCACTTGATTCTAGATGAGTCGCACCGATCGAGGTTGTCTATTCACCCCGGGAGCACCAAGATGTATAGAGATCTGCATGAGTATTACTGGTGGCCTGGGATGAAGAGAGATGTGGGCCGATATGTCGAGAAATGTATGACGTGTCTGCGTGTTAAGGCCGAGCATCAGAAGCCTCACGGGCATCTGTAGCCTCTAGAGATCCCCGAGTGGAAGTGGTATCATATCATGATGGATTTTATCGTCAGACTTCCATGCACCGTTCGAGGCAATGATATGATCTGGGTGATTGTGGATCGGTTGACTAAGAGTGCCCACTTTCTAGCGGTTCGAGTCACCATTACTATGGATCAGTTGGCTCGGTTGTACATTAATGAGGTGGTTTCGAGGCATGGCGTTCGGATGTCGATCACGTCCGATAGAGATACGCGTTTACTTTGAGATTCTGGCAGAGCTTTTAGCGCGAGTTAGGAACGAGAGTTCTGTTGAGCACAGCGTATAGACCTCAAACAGACGGGCAAACAGAGTGGACGAATCAGACTCTTGAGGATATGCTCTTAGCTTGTGCGATTGATTTCAGTGGTAGTTGGGACGTTCACTTGTCGTTGGTTGAGTTTGCGTACAACAACAGCTAACATACCTCCATCAAGATGGCTCCATTCGAGCCTGGTACGTGGATTTAATTTATTGGCTCATTATTTTAATATTATTGCGTTGTTCCAATTAAATCCCGTTTCGTGGATTAAACGTGTCGAGACCGAGTGATACGTGTCTCCGAGTTAATAATTAATGGATTATTATAATCATTGAGATTGTGGAATTAATTGGGTTTAAATGATATTGATATTGAAAAAGTGATATCGGGTTCGGATTTAGTGGGTTCGGGACTTGCCTAAAAAGCGAAGTGGATATATACGGATGATGACCTTATCTTCATTTCATTTCCTCTTTTCCAAACCTAGAAACGTGAAGTGTGTGTGTGTGTGTGTGTGTGTGTGTGTGAACATCTGGAGCTGCAACGGATCTTCATAAGAGGTTCAATTGGCTACTGAAAATTGATCATCACCTTCTTCTTGTGTTCTTGAAGTGTTCAAGGTAAGAAATTCCAAGCTAGAGGTTTTTTTTTGTGTTATATGTTGTGAGAATCATGTGAAGTAGTTTTCTTCTGATAAGAGGCTGTTATATGGTAATCTTGTGTGCTATTGACGGCTGAATATCGTGTGTAAAGGGAGAAATTCTCCTGAACAGCCATGGAAATCGCTGGTCAAGGTGCAGAGCACCGCTTGGTCGCGGCGCGACCTTCAGGGGCTTAGCGGCGCGAGCCGCAGCCTGCAGGGGAAATTCAGCTTGGTCCTTTTGGGGAGGTTTGAGGTCGCTAATGTGTTGGATTCCTTTGGGATAATGTCGGGTCGAGTTTAATTGAGTTTTGAGTCTCGGTGGGAATCTCGTAAAGGGATTTCGAGGGTCGGTTATTCGTTCTGGGTGTGTTTCGGGTTTAAATTGATTATGATGAGTATGTTCGATTTGAGTTGCATGGTTATTGAGTTTGCGTTAATATGTGAGATCCGTGGTGTTTACAGGTTCTAGCCGATCACGTGCCGAGCCGCATTAGAGTTTCGGGTTCAAGTCGAATTCGGGTAGTCGGTGAGTACTCGAGTTCTTTCTAAACGCATGTGCATTCTTTCGAGTCGTCTATGTGATTGTGGTAATGTGTCTGAGATTCTGTTGTAGCACGCAGGTTTGAATTCTCTGCCCTATACGTGCTATATGTGTTTGAGTTGCAGGTGTCCGCGATATGTGATCGCGCAGGCTGACTGTCTCTAACCAGTCACGAAGTATGAGACTGTATATATACAGCAGTGTTTATTGTCAGGTCGCTCCTGTGCCTATTGTGAGCTAACCACTACTGTGTGCGGCCTGTTAGCTGGGGAACGGTGTCCCCTTTTGAGCAGAGATATGTGTGTGCATCGAGCTGTGTTATATGTTGAGATATTACTGTGTTGTGCATGCTATATGTGTTATGTTGCAGAGTCTAACCCTCGCGTACTCACGAGCTGTCCAGCTTATGTTTTCGAGTCTTCCGTGTCTCAGGAAGTCGTACTGTGGGATCTTAGTCGCAGCAGCCGCCGAACTAGGAGCTGGGTTTAGAGCTGTATTTTGTGTAATCTGCTGCATGTTGTTATTAGCTTTTGAGAACTGTTACATCTGATCTAGCTATGTATGATATTAGTGTTCAGTTGAGTTTGTATATCAGTATCAGCATGTGACGACTTTGTATTAAAGGTTTAATTAATAGTGTTTTCCGCTAATCCTGTGACATGTGTACCTTGAGATGATTGCCTTATTGCCACTTATGATGATGTATTGACGTGGCATTTGTGTGAAAAATGTGGGTGTTACACTATGTGTTGATCGAGTTGGCAAACAGACCATATCGAGAAATCAATGGATTCATTCGAGTTTGTTTGAATTAGGAACTTAGAAAAATTTCAAGTCATCAAACTCGGTTGACATATGGCCCGAGAAACTTTGTGTTTCATCCGAGTTGGATCAATGTGTTGATCGAGAAAGTTTCTTTTTCATTCGAGTTGGTTAGACCATGACTTAGAATATTTTCTGATTTTGTCAACTCCATTCTCAGGTCATTCAAGAAAATCCTTTCCTTAATCGAGTTGACTCATTCTTATATTTGAGAAAGTTCTTCTTTTATGCGAGTTGGTCATCAAGTCTCTCTTTTTTATTCGAGTTGTGTAGTCAAGGACTTAGAATATTTTCAGTATGTTTCAACTCAATTCATGCTTCATTCGAGAAAAGTTCAACATGATTCGAGTTGGTCAACAATTCATTCGGGTTTGATGTCATATCATTCGAGAAACCTTATATATCATTCGAGTTGGTTCTTATGACACCCGAGGAACCTCATGAATCATTCGAGTTGCATGTCCAATTTTTCAAAAAAAAATTTCTAAGTGTGGTGGAATTTTAATTTTTCAGAGAAATTTCACATTTTTCAAAAATTTTTAAAATCTGTGTTTTATTAACATTGGTCTCTTAACAATTGAACTTGGAGTCCGAACAATATTTTAATATTATTGTCTGGAATCCTGATGCTTTAAACAGGAAAAACACATATTTTTCTAATTTCTAGTTAAATGTTTTATTTTTCTATCTGCAAGACTACATATGTTTACCTGACATTCCTAACATGTTTATTATTTTTACAGGTTACAAATGGCATCCCAAGCGCACACCCAAAATTCTAGTTCTTCATATTCACATTCATCCTCCGATCATACACTAGTCTCTAAACCGATGAAATCAACTTCTGTTACCCGACCATCACCTTCATCACCTATCCCTAACACCCAACTTGTTAAAACCAAATATTGTCTGCCATTCCATGATAATAACCATAGAATTGATCCTAAGACTATCAAAGTCAGCAATCCTATCATTGTTGACATCCTAAAAGGACATCCTCTTGGTTATCTTTTGCAATACAAACCCTCAATCCCTCAAGTTTATTTGCAATAATTCTGGCATACCATCAAGTTTGTACCCGCTGATGGCAATCATCATTTCAAAGTCACTATAGATCAATTCAAGGCTAAAATCACACTAGTCAGGCTCCGTCATAATTTGTTTCTACTAAGACAAACTGATAAAGTGAACTTCCCAGATTTAGCAGATTTTGAAGATTTTGTGTCTGATGAAGACTTAGGATCCGTTTGTTTTTTTTAGAGTTTAGGTATCTAAACACTTTTTACCGTCTTTTTGATTAGATTTTATAAAAAGTCTGAAATCTGTTTAGCTAAGATCGTTTGTTTTTTAATTTAATAAAATGTATTATTACATACAATTTATCAATTTTATATATTTTAATATTAAAATATTAAACTTTTCTAATTTCTACATAAAATTTAACAATTCACCCATTAAATTAGGTGCTACCCACTGTGAATGTTACGGATTTGCAACCCTCTTTTTTCAACATATCCCTTCCTAATGTTTATTTCCAAAATCTTCTTTTTAATTTCCATTTAACATTCTGTCCTTTCTTCTCTATCTGGATCTCTCTCTTAATTGTTTGGTGATACCCTCATTCTTTAACAAACTTCAAGATTCGAATAAACCCCACACAAGCAACCGTGGAGGAAGAAGAAGAGGCAGAGTAGAGTCGAGTCGAGGTAGTTATGGCTGGGTGGTAATGGCGACGAAGAGAGAGTGGAGTCGAGGTCAGCAAGAGAAGTTGCCTAGTCATGTAATGGGTCTTGAAGGAGACGGTGGCAGCATGGTCGTCGACTCGTTGTTAAGATGGTGGCAGCATCGTCATTGACTCGTCATCAATACGATGGCAGCATAGTTGTCACATGAAGGATGCGGATGTTTGAAGGAGACAAATCGTCATAAAGAGGAGAGAGGTACATAAGAGTTTAGAGATTAGGGATCAGATTTTTTTTTCTCCTGATTAAATCAGATTACGGTAAGAGAATAGAGGTCTAAGTGGTAAGAAAAAAACAAACAATCATTTACCTCTTTTGTCTGACCAAATCAGACAAAAGACTTGATTAACAGAAAAGTGGTAAAAACAAACACAGCTTTAGTTCATGATCTTATCTGTTTGGGCTACTCCAAACCTTTACCTAAGAGTTCAAAGTTCCATAGAAATGGATTAAATGGAGAGTGGTACACCCTGTTTGGAATCGTCAACAGGTGTATTACTACTAAACATACCTACATTGACAGAGGAAGTATTCACTGCTTAAGGATATTTCATGGAATTGCATTTAATAAGCACTACGATTATGATCAATGCAAATGGGAGGACCTCAAGGAAGTTGTCTTGGCTAAAACAACAAACATAGCAAGGAAGTTTGTGCCGCTTCAACAATTCATACAAATATTGATAAGGGGCATATTGAGAGTTAATGAGCAAATACCGAAGAGATCTAATGCTAAAAAATGCCTGGACTATGTAATGATGAGTGTACATGGTGTAAAAGATGCACCTAATGCCAATGTCATGCCTATTCCAGAAGCTTTTCTTAAATACGCTGATCCAGAGTGTGAGAGTGTGAGATTGTATCGAATACATCATGCTCCTATAGAAACCCAAGAACCGGGTTTTCTTACCTAGGGCGCTTTAGGAGAGCAGGGGCTGATGTTCAGGGAAGCCAATCTGAGTTAGAGGGAGCAGAGTAGCAAGTGAGGGGTGGTGAGAGAAGTTCAGATTCTGAAAGAACTTTATCAAATATTGCTGAAGGACTTAATGAGGGTGCTGATGATGGTTATGAATATGATGATGATGATGAGGGCCATAATGATAATTTGGGAAGTGCTGCATTGATTGAAATTCCTGAACCCCAAATTGATATAGCTGGGATTGCAAGGGAGAGTGTGAGGGAGATTCTAAGCCTAGAAAGTCGGGATCTAGCCACATCTTCTGTTAGCTCCCAAATGGAAGTTAGCATTGAAATAGCTAGTACCCCACTAGCGTCTGCACACACCCCACCAGCCACTCACCTTTTTCCCAACAAGAAGGTGGTTCCATTTTCTCACCGGGATATTAGACAAGATCTATCCTTAAATCCTTTGGATTTTATGGATATTTAAACCAGTACACAGTTGCCCGGGTGTACAATTTTTTCTCAAGCACAAGTAATAGATCCTATACACTCTAGGACACTTGCGTCGACTTCATTTGTTGAGGTAAGTGCAGAAGGACTGAGTGTCCCTGCCAGAACAACAATAATGATGGAAGCATCTGTTGCTCCTTCACTTGAAGTGGTTGGAAGTCCGACCAGAGAGATATCAATGACAACTCTAACCCTAGGCCACACAGAAGTACTTTTTACAAGTTCTACTGTTGTGTCAACTGGAAGTCTAAGTGACCCAGTGGTTAGACAATCACCCTTTGTCACTAAAGACAAGCTCAATGAGGTCATTGCTGGAGTTTCTAATCAAATGACAAATCAATTCTCAGAAATGATGGATCAAATGTCAAACATTCAACAGTTGTTAAAGGGAAAGAATGTTGCTGAAGGAGTTAAAGAAAGAGATCCGCAAAATTCTATTGATGAGCTCCGAGATTTTTTTTATGATCAGTTTGACGAGATGAGAGAAAGAATGATTGGACTGGAGAGTACAGTGGTTACTACTTTGGGAGCAATGTCAGAGCGAATATCAGCTGTTGATCAAACTTGCAAAGTTCAAGCTTCTGCTCCACAACGAAAACATGATGAGCATGACGTTGACTCCGATGATGCTCCTCATGAGGGGGAAAAGAGGAGGAAGGTTGGAGAACAAGAGACTGTAATTTTAATGAATACATATCCTGAGAAAGAAAAAGAGACAGGAGGAGAAGATGCTGGGAGCTCAAAGGAAAAACCTGTTGATGCTCAGAGTGAGCTGGGATTGATTCTACATGAAGATGTTCTAGTTCTTCTAAGTATTCAATCAGGTATCTACAGTTTTTGAAGAGTATGATGACTCCGACAATGAGGAACAATGACAAACTTGAATGACTGAGGAGGTTGAAAAGGAAGTTGAGATATCAGATGATGATGATGTGTTTGACTTAAATGATATATCATTAAGAGCTGAAAGGATAGAAGAGAAAGAAAAATTGGTTGAGCAGATTTTGAAAGATGATGTACCAACGCCAACGGTTGAAAAGCCCGAGGTGACGGTTACAGTCAAAGAAGAATTGGATACCTTTCCAATTGAGAATGTGATGCCTCAAGTGGTTAAGGAGCTAAACGAAGTTGAGATCATGATTAAGTTTTTTAACAATTATATTTTGGCTGATGAATCACAAAGACAACATCACTTAAGGTTTGTTGTTCGGAAGGTAGTGCGAAGAGAGATCAATGATGTTGGGTACAATTTATAATAGAGTTTAAAAGTATAATATGTATATAATTCAGTGGCTTTATTGTAAATACACAATAGCTGCAAATTGTGTGTGTGTATATATATATATATATATATATATATATATATATATATATATATATATATATATATATATATAGAATAAGAAGGACAGAATAGATGGGCAGAATAGATACGCATAGAAAAGAAAGGGATTAAAGAAGTGTTGTGCGAGAAACTAAACACCATTGTAATATTTCCAATCTCTTAATTATTCAATATTCTGTGTATGTGATTGTTGTTCATAATTGTTGTTTGATGTTAATGAATTGCATGGAAATATTGAATTCACAATTGGTATCAGAGCCTAATGTGGCTGATTTTGAGTGAATTTAAAATCTGAAATTCAAAATTTTGAAGATCATTGTTATATTTTTTTTGGTTCAAAAATCAGAAAAATCAAAATGGTTTTTGATTCTGTGGATGAAATGGATTGAAAATTGAATCGAAGGTGAGGGTTCTAAAGGCGATTTCAATGATATAAGTATCAAATTGTTACTCCAAACACACAAAAAGTAATTTGAAATTTCCTAATTTTTCAAATCTTTGTGTGTTCTTCACTGTTTTTACATCAATTTGGGAGTTTGATCTGATTTTAGACAAAATTGTCTCTCAAAAAGTGTTTGTAATCAAAAACCGAACACTCGAGTTAATTTTGGGATCAATCGGATGTATTTTGGTTGAAAATAGGGATTTTAAACTTGGATTTTTGAAAAACCTGGTTAAACTAGGATAAAACTAAAAATTTTAGTTTTAATCGAGTTTGATATAGGCATATACGAGTTGGATAAGACCTTCAATCGAATGTGATGAATGCTTCATTCGAGTTTTATCCTTAACTGATCGAGTTGGATTACTCATTGACCGAGTTTCATCCGAGATTGATAACTCATCACTTTTGAGTCATTCAAGTTGAGTCCCCCTTCATTCGAGTTTCATACTTAGACACACGAGTTTCATCATTATTAAGATCAAGTTTCAATCTTAATTGATCGAGTTTAATACCTTCTTCATCCGAGTTTCTTGGTTAATCCACCGAGCTTTATCATAAGACATTCGAGATACATCCTTTGGCATCCGAGTTTGATTGTTATTCATTCGAGAATGATCATTAGGCATTCGAGTTTGATCCTTAGTCATTCGAGATTCATTCAGGATATCTAATTTTTGACCATTTGACCTTAGCTACTTAAATTGGCCATAACTTTGGATTGGAACATCGTTAGACGGCCTACCATACGTCATAACTTAAATTGGCCATAACTTTCCACACTTCTTGCATGACATGAAGACCATCCTCTTGGACAACCTAGCTTGTGAACGTCCCTCCTTATTTTGCAGTACTCGATCCTGCCCATTGGATTTAGATTCCGCTAATGCGGGTAGAGATGCGGATAGAGATAGATATATTAGTGTGTACTCGGATGGAAGTGCTGCCTTGAGACCACTTTTGTTCTTTGGCCTTTCAACTGGTGTGGGATGCTTTGGGGGTAGTATTATGGATGGAACAATACTTTTATCCCACATTGACATGCCATTGATAGGGTTAACCTTGTAGCTATAAACTTTCTTCCATGTATCAAGACAATATATAGCATGAACCCAACCTCCAGGTGTTGCTACATTATTGTTATTGAGGCCCATGTTCCAGTTGATTATCACTGCAAGCTTGAAAGGTATGCCACTTAGTTCTCATCTTCTATAAGTGCAAACCATTGAATTGACTTCCATGACACACTAATCTCCCCAAGGCCCACTAATTTTCAGGCCTCCATCTTAGTTTCATATTCTCATGAATATGTCTCAAACAAAACCTTTGATGATTATGATATATTGATTTTTGTCTCATTCTATAATAATACAATTTATGATGTTATGAAAATTACCTATGTTCTGCACAAGGGAATACACTCTCCAAAGCCTGAACAATACCCTGCAAACAACACATTTGATAAGTAGAACATATTAGAGACGTTTAAAAAAACTAATGGATCATAAAATCATACCTTCTGTCTATAACTTGTGAAAGTGAAATTACTATTTCCCTCCGAATCTTAGTCATATCCAACATACTTGACAAACCATGTCCGTGAGCTTGTGTTTTCAGCCTCTAATGGCATACCAAACATGATATATCCCATTATCTGGATATACCCCTACAGCGCTCATAACTTGTCCATGGAAAGGACCTTTCATAAATGATCCATCCAACCCAAAGAGATCCCTTCCTATTGCCTTGAAACTCTTCTTCAATTCACCCACGCAATCATAAATCCACATAAAAACCTTGGTTTCAACATTTGGGTTTTCCTCTGGTTCCACTTCTAACTTTATAGTAGATCCAGGATTTATAATTAAAAGCTATTCCATGTAATCCCTTAATCTGAGATACTGTTGTGTGTAGTCATCTTTCAGTTGCCCCCTAGCCTACATCTTAGACCTTAAAATCTTGTGTTTATATATTCCCAACTCAAGTTTTTTTAGTGGTTGATCTTGAAGAGCTTTGGTTGGAATGTTAGGGTTTCCCTCCATGTATTCAATTACATGATTGGACAGGAAGTTTGAGGTGCAAGAACTAAGGGACCTTGACCGTAGGCATGTATGTTGATCATTTAGTGTTTTCACAATCCAAGTTTTAGAGCATTTTTCTTTGGTAAACAACAGAACCTAAAGAGAGACTCACTCATCTGGATTAGCCATTTTCCCCCTACCCACCACTAATTTTATATTTGGTCTCTCATCTTTTGTTGACCTAAATTTTTTTTTTGTTGTTATTCACCCCTGCCCCATTACCTTTCCCACTTCCTAATTCCTCATTATCTTCAACATTGGCAATATCCAGATTCCTTTGGAAAATTGGTAATTTACCATGACATGCCACCCTTACCCTTTCCTTGACATTTTTTTAATAATTTGTAACTCTCTTCTACTCTCAACAACTAGTTCATTTACTTGTTTTTTTTTTACTTCAAGCTTCTTTGAAAAAGTTTGTCCAATGTAGAAACAATGTTTCTACTCATTTTTGTTGAAGCATGTTCTTTGTATTTCTTACTCATTTGTTTTCACATATTTCCTCCTACTGTCATCATCATCTTTTCCACTACCACTGTCAAATTCTTCATTATGTCCTATATCAAAATCTTGATTATCATAATCTCCTAAATTCATGAAATTCTTATAAGTGATAAGTGATTAAAACTGATTGCAGTGCTGATTGATAAGTGATTGACGCTGATTACTGATTACTAATAAGTCTTTTTCTTTTGTATGTTGAATCTGTATTATATATATAAATAACATAACTTTAACGCAAGACTATATATAAGAACAAAACTTGAACGCAAGACTAATACGCTTATATCCACTTTTTTAACATATGAACATAAATAAATCTAAATAATCAAGTTTGTAAATAAATATAAAATGTATTTCAGTATTCTTTAACATATAAGCAAAATAAAAATAAAAATAAAAATCAAGAATCTTTAACATATTAACATGTGTTTCAACTTTCTTTAATGTATAAACAAGAAAATATTTAAAACCTCAAGAATCTTTAACGTATAAACATGAATTTGAACTTTGCTTTATCATGATCGAAGAGCAGGTCGGGTGTAGTCACATTGGAATTTTTTTATCATAAATTTCTAAATTATACATCCAACTTGTTCATAAATAGTCAAATACAAATATTTTAATTATACAAACAGAATTTCAATGTATTTTCTATTAACTTCTAATACTTTTTAGCGAAAAAATTATTTAGTATATTAACATTAAAAAGAATATTTAGATGAAAACATATAAAAGATAAAAATGTAAAAATTTTTATCAAATGAAGCATATGATAAATAGTTTTTAATAATTAAATTGAATATATAAAACAATTGTAAAATAAATAAATGAAATATTCTAATGGAGATAATTCTTTAATAATAAAGAATAAATATATTTTATAGAATAAATATATCTTGAAAAATAAAAATTTATACATAATTCTAATAATTAAGGAGAGAGAGAAGAATTATCTTTAGTTTTAGAATAAGTGACAATCAGTGGGTAAAATATGTTGATTGAATAAGTGATTATAAGTTATGATTTACCACTTATTACTTATTAGAAAAAAACGCACTTATTAGCCAAAATCATTTATCGAATAAGTGAAATGGCTAAATAAGCACTTATTGTAGGAAAAAGAACACCTCCTAAGTAGATGAAATCGAACTAATGAATAAATGAACTTCGATATTATTTACGTTAGAGATTAAATTAATTATTGGGTGATTAATTATTTCTCAAAGTAGGAGACTAAAAGTGCAAAACTAGATATTGTAAAGATTTAATTGTCATTGGATGATGATTAAGTAATTATCTACTCTTTTGTTTATTATTGGATATTATATAATAGATGAATTTATATAAAGTAATATTATCCTTTGATTATATGGAGAACTAAATATATAATTATAAACAAATGAATAAGAGATTATTATGAACAATTATCTAGTCATCTTTTATATATTACATAAAAGATGAATCTAATTATGTAAGGATATTTATATATTTATGGAGATAATAATATAGATAATTCTAAAATTTAAATAACACAGATAATTATGGAAGACAATTAAGAGTTTATCAAAAAGTACTCATGATAATTGAGTATACCAAAGGTAACCTTCCAAAGCCACAAAATTAGAAAAAACAAGGGCTGTGATCAAAAGTTGAAAATTTCATACGCGTCACTTTTTTTTAGCTGGAATGGTATTTTCGTAATTAGAGCTACCATTCACAAAACTTATAAAATAATCATTCACAACAGTTAATTGATCATTCGCATTACTTAATTGATCATTCACATTACTTGATCATTCAAAACACTCATTTGACCATTCACAACACTTATTTGATTATTCATAAGAATTATTTAACTATTTACAATTATTCTACACTTATTTGATCATTCACAACACTTATTGGATCATTCACAACACTTATTTGACTATTCAAAATTCTTCAACACTTATTTGATCATTCAAAACACTTATTTGATCGTTTACAAGAATTATTTGAGTATTTACACTTCTTCTACATCATTTGATCATTCACAAAACATTTACTTGATCATTCACAAGAACTAGTAGTGTACCCGTGCAAAGCGGCAACGACAAATAATAGTATCCATATGGTATCATGTTCGTTCATGAGTACCTCATTCTTAGCATACATGTCACCCATAAAATTCAAGCTAATATGGTACAGTGATGTTAAACTTTTCAAGAAATGTAACATAAATATCAAAATGGCCCCAAAATAAAGATCAGAGACCGAATAAAACATCAAAGTGAAATTAAAAAAAAAACATAAATACAATTGATACAAAAAGTACTCTTACTTGAAGAGTATTTACCAAAAAATTTAGCATAAAGTGAATTCATAGTTCATTATACAAATGAATACCAGACTATGTGGTCCATGTCCCAACCCTCGACTGTTGTCTTTTGAACACACAGAACACCCTGAGATTGAATCTCGGGATTTGACTTTTGATCACCAACACACATACACTACTAAAAACTGGAGTATCAGCGACGGATTTTTCCGTCACAAATCCGTCGCTGATGTGTTTCAGCGACGGATTTGCGACGGATTGATCTGTCGGAAAAACCTTGTCGGTAATTTTAATTTAGCGACGGATCAACGACGGAATACAATTAACGATGGATCAATGACAGAATAGTGACGGCAAGGCAATGACGGATCAACAATGGACCAATCAGCGACAGATGAACGACGAACTTTTTAGTGACGGATTAGCGACAGATCTATCAGCGACGGATGAACGACGGACTTGTTTGTGACGGATTAGAGACAGATCTATCAGCGACGGACCAATCAACGACGGATTTATTGACACATATTTTTCTACAGATTAGCGACGAATATACTTTTAGCGACAGAAACGTCGTCACTAATCCGTCACTAAAATATCAAGGAAAATAATTAAAAACCGTCGCAAATCTGTCGCTAAATTTATGATTTTTCAAAAACTTTTTTCCTGTTTTTCAAACCCAATAGCTGTCATATTCTTTTAATTTTTAATACACAACAAAATCTACAAAAGTTGTCATTCCAACATTCATTAATATAAGAATGTTGTTCAAAACGTGCACATCAACATACGAATTTTGATCAAAAAGTGCACATCGTTGTTAGCCTTCTATCGAAAGTAGTTAGCTTTCTATCGGAAGGTTTCAAAAGATCTAGGTTAAACTATAAGTTAGTTACACAAACATATATAAGACATGCTATTTGGAAATTCGATTGATCAACTGTGCCAAGATGTCTTCTTTCCACTTTGCCATTTCATCATGCATCCTTTTATACACTTCATTGATTTGTGATTTTAATGCTTCCTCTCGTTCTTTGCCAATCTCCTTTCTTCTTCAAGTTCTTCTCTCGCAATTCCCCTTTCTTCTCTCACCAATGTTCTTTCTTCTTCTAACTGTTGGGTCAACCGTTGTGTAACATCCGGCACTGAACCAGGTTAGCAACAAAACCCTAATCCACATTTAATAGTCAATTATAGCCTAATCAATAGTCATTAGAACTTAATCAAATGATTAACAAGGCTTATTAGAAAACTCAACTCAATTAGAATCAAATTCATCGGTGCGATGAATCGGGAAATCAATTAATCCGATCAATTTACAATATGAGGGATTAATTCAACTAAGTACATAATTAAATTATGATTAGTAACACTAATCATACACTAATACAATTACTTAACATTAATTATGCAAGACTAACACAATTCATTAAAACAATGCATTCAAAAAGTATTTTGAATTTACAAGAAAAGGGAAATACAAGAATACATTCTAAATACATTCTAAATACATTTATACAAAAAAAGAAAAGAAAAATACATATAATTATGGCCTAAAGGCCGGTCACCCCTAGGAAGGACACAAGGACTATGAGAAATAAAATTTTTTACTCAAACTCCATAACCCTTTCAACATCAAATCTTCCAATGCCACTCCCCTTTCATTTCAATGGTGATCTTACACTCTACCTCCACTCTTTGAAAGACCAACTTTTTCCCTATAAATAGAGATCACTCCCATTCACTTTTCCTCACACCTTCAAAGTCTAAAATTCTCTTTTCTCTTCTCTTGGTCCGGCCACAAAGCACACACACAACACCTCAAAAATCTTTTTGTTCTTCAAGTGTTCAAGGAGAATTTCTTGTGCAACTCTTTCAAGCTCAAGTCTTCTACTCATTTTCATTCCTCTAACACATCAAAGTAAGTAAATACTAGCTTATTTCATCTTATGTTTATGTTTATATAAGTCTTGCATAATATATATAATCACCAACAACAACAAGTTTCATAAAAACTCAAGTTTATAAGTTTCTAGTTTTTATTTTTAGTTGTTTTCTTTAAATGTGCATATGAATATATGAACACATTATAAGCATGTTAATATTATGAAAACATGTGTTATATATGTGGTTTTATAACTATTATGGCTTTTAAACAAGTTGTCTTTAAATAAACAACAAGAATCATAAGTTGTTTTAAATTTATAAACTACGGAATTTCGGCAGAATATTTGTATCGACTTTGAAAAATCATAACTAATTCATAACTCAACGAAATGAGTTGATTCTTGTCTCAAAAGTTAGATCTATGTCTTAGCTATAGATCTGCAATTTTTCATAATTTATTTTGAAGTTTAAGACCTCCAGAAATTATTTGAGAAACCGAAAGTTTGACAGCTCAAAAATGGCCAACATAGTGTTTTTAACGAGATTTTTCACCAACCTAAACAACTCGAAAAATGGTCGTTCTTGATTCTAAAAATCCTTTGTATATAGTAGTTTAATGTCCTAGAAAACCAAAGTCTAAAACATTTTGGAGCTTGGTCAAAAACAGCCTCAAAGTAGGCCGAAAAACCTCCGAAAAAGCTGGAAAATTATATATATATAAACTTGACGTTTTAAGCAAATCTTATTTATAAACTTGTAATGTTGGGTGATTTAAGACATAAAAATCTATAAATATACATATTATCATATATTAGTGATATTAAGTCCTTATCATCATTTAGGACTCGGTTAAACACCTCCGGTTTCATCACCCATCAAACAACGCACTTTTGCATTTTTGCGCGTCATTTTGCCATCACAAGTTCGGTGAGTCTTCATAGCCCCTATTTTTCACTATCTATTGGGGTGGAAATACATGCACTGTTTTTCATATGGACATCAAAACTGTTTATTTCTTATATGTATTACATGTTCGGATTCCATCAGTCCTTATATCATGAACCGTTAATTGCATTTATTTGTAAGCGCGAGTATATTGTGGATAGATCTATTGGGACTCATGTCCCCCATTCGTGTTAGCTCGGTTCGGCTAACAGCGAGTGCATATATATTCAACACACGGTATTACGTATGGGAATACTGCACAGGGCAAACTCATTCTAATTAAGCTTCGGTTGCATGATGGTTTATGTAATACATACACGGAATTTATGATTTTATAAATTCAACTCATCTGATAATGTCCATACAACTGGTCTTTTCGCGTAAACCTATGAGCTCACCAACAATTTTTGTTGACGTATTTTAGCATGTATTTTCAGGTAATTAAGGCAAGTATGCCTTCAGAAGTAACCACTTTCAAGCTTCCGCACTTAAGGAGTCACATTCTTTTTCAAACCGTCGGAGATTTATTTGCATTATTTTGGATAATTTAATTATGTATTCAAATCTCTGTACCTTGCGAACTACTCTTTATTATTTACGGGTTATGTAAAACATTTCTACCTTTTAAAGTTATATCGATGTATTTCTTTGAAAACGTCCATATAGTGGTCGTTCATTATGATTATGGTCACGCTTCCGCGACGTCACGCTTCATTGCCAATCGGGGTAGCGGGGTGTGACAGATTGGTATCAAAGCCATAGTTATAGTGAACTAGGTTGCATTAGTACCCTAGACTATAACTGCACATAAGATTTACTGATTTTAGAAATATTTTTTAACTTGTAACTAACTGAAAGACTATGCATGGACCTTGATAGCAGAAAACATGTCTCACCAAGAGATAATCATCTTGTCCGACTCAGAAGAGGAGTATACCCCTACTAGCCCATGCAATCCGGAAGTATTTTCTGAGGAGGACCCGACCGAGGAGGAAGACCCCTCGGAGGACGAGGACCCGATGGAGGAATCCGAGGAAGAACCCATGGAGGAAGAACCGATGGAGGAAGAGGATCCTTCACCACCGACGGCCCCTGCTCGCGTCCCGTATCACCCGGCCGAACCATCCTATAAGCCGTATAGGCCTTATCCTAACGGCCCAAAGATGTTGTACACACCCCGGAAACGGGTAAACATACCAAGAAGGGAGTCTATTCCTGTTCCGACTCCCCAACCCAATCCCCCGACACCACACCGACGGGTAGACGCCCGAAGATGGACTTGGATACCGGAGACCCTCCGCGAATGGAGGCAGATGGAGGGAGTTCCTCCAAACTTCGAGATCGGAGGACCATCCTCCGCACCTGTCTCATCGCTCACTCAAGAGCCCGCCGATCAGACCATACCACTTTTGATCGCAAGGTCTACCAGGCATGACCACCAGATCCGGTCACTTAACCTGGATATCGGGGAGATGACCGCTCGTTTAGAGCGGGAGGAGTTGCAAAACTCCAACATATATTGGGCCAACCAGCACGCCCTTGCTATACAGCAGGACGGACTGAATGAGCTCCGGCAGCAACTAGCCGAGAGCCAAGCCCGGATCGAGGAGCTGACTCAGCGCCTCAACGCAATGGAAAAGGGAGAGACCCCCGATCACTCCCACACTTAGTGCACATCTATCTATCTTTGTAATGTTAGGAAAATATCATGTAATAGTATAGGACAAAATTTTCGGGTAATAACCCGCCCCTAATGTAAGAAAACTTCGAATGATTAATGACAATTGCAAGTTATTTATGAAATTGTGTTTGATGATTATAGTATTGTGCTTTAAGGAGAATTTACCTCTTTAAGATTCAATTTCTTGCACTATGCTTTTTCTTTAAAATTTTAAGATAATGCCGCCGAAACGAACAATGAACGCTGCTGACATTGAAGAGCTAGTCGCACAAAGAGTGGCTGCCGCTATAGCCACATATGAGGTAAATAGGAATAGCTCAGCAAATGGAGATGGTGGTGCTAGCCGCACCACGGGAGGAACGGAAATCCACGCAAAAGGTTGTGGAATTAAAGGATTTTTAAGTTGCAAACCCCGGTATTTCAACGGAACTGAAGGAGCCGTTGGCTTGATACGATGGTTTGAGAAGTTAGAATCTGTCTTTCGCGTCAGCGGATGTCCTGAGGGAGATAAGGTGAAGTTTGCTACTCACACCCTACAAGATAGCGCCCTCACGTGGTGGAATTCCTATGTCCAGTCTGTAAGTATCGATGAAGCCTACCAACTCACATGGTCCGCGTTAAAACAAATGATGACGGACGAGTATTGTCCGAGGAACGAACTCCAGAAAATGGAATCGGAGTTCTGGAACCTGTCGATGAAGGGAACAGATGTGACGGGGTACACCAACCGATTTCATGAGCTAAGCATTCTGTGCCCTCAAATGGTGACCCCGGAGTACAAAAAGATTGAACGTTACATTTGGGGACTCGCTCCTCAAATTCAAGGTAACGTGACTGCCTCAAACCCATCCACCCTGCAGGATGCCATCAGGATGGCCAATAATCTTATGGACCAAGTAGCCCGGAGGAATGAAGCCAAGGCCGGGGAGAACAAAAGAAAGTGGGAAGACAAGACGGGGAAGAATGCGGGTTCACAATCCAAAAAGCCCGAGACCATTAAGGCTTACGCAGCTGGAGCTGAGCCAAGAAGAGGTTATACCGGTACCAAGCCTTTCTGCACTAAATGCACCTTCCATCACAACCAGGGTCCCTGTCCAACCCACTGTGAGAAATGCAAACGTTTGGGGCATATGGCCAAGGACTGTAAGACAGGAGCCCCGGGAACCAGTGGCAGCAATCAAAAAGGCTGCTTTGTATGTGGAGTTACTGGGCACTTCAAAAGTGAGTGCCCGAAACTGAGGAATGGTGGAGGAGCTCAGGGGAGAGCTTTTGTGTTGGGAGCAGGTGACGCTCGTCAAGATCCCCACGTGGTATCCGGTACGTTTTTATTAAACGACATTTATGCTTACGTACTCTTTGATACTGGGGCTGATAGGAGCTTTATATCTGATAAGTTTAGTAAGCAATTGAATGCCGCTCCTTTTCCCTTAGACAACTCTTATACTATAGAACTGGCTGACGGTAAAATAATAGAGGCAAGTAGTATCATTAAGGAATGCACACTGAAGCTGGCAGATCATCCCTTTAAAATAGACTCGATGCCTATAGAACTCAGAAGTTTCGACGTAGTAGTTGGTATGGATTGGTTGTCACACAATCATGCCGAGATTTTGTGTGGTAAGAAAGTGGTACGGATACCACTCCACAAGAAGAAGTTCCTAACAGTCCAAGGAGAAAGAAAGAATCGACAGTTGAATGTCATATCCGGCCTAAGAACATTAAAGTGCCTTAGGAGAGGTTGTCATGCAGTACTGGTGCAAATTGTAGAAAAAGAGGCAGAGGAGAAGCGACTTGAGGATATTCCAGTGGTTTGTGAATATCCGAAGGTCTTCCCGGAAGATTTGCCTGGACTTCCGCCAACTAGACAAGTAGAGTTCCAAATCGATTTGGTGCCGGGAGCTGCACCGATCGCAAGAGCCCCATATAGACTCGCCCCTTCTGAGATGCAAGAGCTATCCAATCAATTACAAGAGTTGATGGATAAAGGATTCATTCGACCAAGTTCCTCACCTTGGGGAGCTCCGGTCTTGTTCGTGAAAAAGAAAGACGGATCCTTCAGAATGTGCATAGACTACCGAGAGCTAAACAAGTTAACGGTAAAGAACCGCTACCCTCTCCCCAGAATTGATGACCTGTTTGACCAACTACAAGGATCTAGCTTCTACTCTAAGATTGATCTGCGATCCGGTTATCATCAAGTAAAGGTTCGGGAAGAAGACATACCCAAGACAGCATTCAGAACTCGTTATGGACATTACGAATTCCAGGTAATGCCATTCGGTTTGACTAACGCACCAGCCGTATTCATGGACCTCATGAATCGTGTGTGTAAACTGTATCTGGACAAATTTGTGATAGTGTTCATAGACGATATTCTCATCTATTCCAAAAATAAGGAAGAACATGAACAGCATATCAAGTTGATCTTGGAGTTGCTAGAAAAGGAACAGTTATACGCCAAATTTTCAAAATGTGAATTTTGGTTGCGAGAAGTTAAATTCCTTGGACATGTGATCAACAGCCAGGGAATCCAAGTTGATCCATCAAAAATCGAGGCCATAAAGAACTGGGCGACTCCTAAAACCCCCACGGGAATCCGCCAATTTCTAGGACTTGCCGGTTATTATAGGCGATTTATCGAAAACTTCTCAAAGATATCCTTAACGGAATTGACTCGAAAGGATGTGAAGTATATCTGGGGTGAAGAGCAAGAAAAGGCGTTTCAGCAGTTAAAGCAAAGGTTGTGTAGTGCACCAATTCTGTCCTTACCTGAAGGGACTGAAAATTTTGTGGTCTACTGTGATGCCTCACACAATGGATTAGGTTGTGTGCTCATGCAAAGGGATAGAGTCATTGCTTACGCATCACGGCAGCTCAAAATTCACGAGGTGAATTATACGACTCATGACTTGGAGCTTGGAGCAGTGGTGTTTGCTCTCAAAATATGGAGGCACTACCTGTATGGAACTAAATGCACAGTATTCACAGACCATAAGAGCCTTCAGCATATTCTGAACCAGAAAGAGTTAAACATGAGGCAACGTCGTTGGGTTGAACTACTTAGTGACTATGACTGCGAAATTCGTTATCATCCGGGGAAGGCGAATGTCGTAGCTGATGCCCTGAGCCGAAAGGAACGGGTTAAACCCTTGAGAGTCCGAGCTTTGGTCATGACTATACAGTCAAACCTAAACTCTCAAGTCCGCGAGGCACAAGAAGAAGCAGTCAAGGAGGGTAATATACTGGATGAAGCCTTGAGAGGGATGGATAAGCAGTTCGAAATCAAGCCGGATGGATGTCGACACTTCATGGGCAGAATTTGGTTACCAAAATTCGGAGGAGTAAGAAAGCTGGTCATGGATGAAGGGCATAAGACAAGATATGCTATTCATCCAGGGGCAGATAAAATGTATCACGACTTGAAAGGAATGTACTGGTGGCCAAATATGAAGGCTGACATTGCTACCTACGTCAGCAAGTGCTTAACATGTTTGAAGGTTAAAGCTGAGCACCAAAAACCATCAGGATTGCTAGTTCAACCAGAAATACCCCAGTGGAAGTGGGAAAACATCACCATGGATTTCATCACCAAGTTGCCAAAGACGTCTGGAGGTTATGACACTATTTGGGTGATTGTGGATCGGCTTACCAAAACCGCACATTTCCTGCCCATTAAGGAGACTGATAAGATGGATAAGTTAACACGAATCTATCTTAAAGAAGTCGTCTCAAGGCATGGAGTGCCAATATCAATTATATCAGACAGAGACAGTCGGTTCACATCAAGATTTTGGCAGTCATTGCAAGAAGCACTGGGTACACGCCTAGATATGAGCACAGCCTATCACCCACAAACGGATGGTCAGAGAGAAAGGACGATTCAGACGCTGGAAGACATGTTAAGGGCATGTGTCATCGATTTTGGCAAAAGTTGGGACAGACACCTGCCATTAGTCGAGTTTTCCTATAACAACAGCTATCACTCAAGCATTAAGACCGCCCCATTCGAGGCACTCTACGGGCGAAAGTGTCGATCACCTCTTTGTTGGGCTGAAGTAGGAGATAGTCAGATTACTGGACCGGAATCATCCAGGAGACTACAGAAAAGATAGCCCAGATTCGTAACCGGTTAAAAATCGCGCGGGATCGGCAGAAAAGTTATGCAGACATTCGACGGAAGGATTTGGAGTTCCAAGAGGGAGATCAAGTAATGTTAAAAGTCTCGCCTTGGAAGGGCGTAATCCGTTTTGGGAAACGAGGAAAACTCAATCCTCGTTATATCGGACCATTCAAGATCACCAAAAGAATTGGCCCGGTAGCTTACCGACTCGACCTGCCCCCAGAGCTTAGTAACGTTCATAATACCTTCCACGTGTCCAATCTTAAGAAGTGTCTGGCTGATGAATCACTCGTTATACCCATGGACGAGCTGGAGTTAGACGATAAGTTGAACTTCATTGAGCAACCTGTAGAAATAATGGACCGCGAAGTCAAGAAACTAAAGCACAGCCGGATCCCGATAATAAAAGTCAGATGGAACTCTAAGCGAGGTCCTGAGTTTACGTGGGAACGCGAGGATCAGTTCCGGGAAAAATACCCTCACCTGTTCTCAGATATTCAAGCAGTGGAGAACACGAGCTAATTTCGGGACGAAATTCCCTTAACAGGGGGAGACTGTAACATCCGGAACTAAACGAGGTTAGAAATGATGCCCTAATCCACATTTAATAGTCAATTATAGCCTAATCAATAGTCATTAGAACTTAATCAAGTAATTAACAAGGCTTATTAGAAGACTCAACTCAATTAGAATCAAATTCATCGGTGCGATGAATCGGGAAATCAATTAATCCGATCAATTTACGATATGAGGGATTAATTCAACTAAGTACGTAATTAAATTATGATTAGTAACACTAATCATACACTAATACAATTACTTAACATTAATTATGCAAGACAAAAACAATTCATTAAAACAATGCATTCAAAAAGTATTTTGAATTTACAAGAAAAGGGAAATACAAGAATACATTCTAAATACATTCTAAATACATTTATACAAAAAAAAAAATACATATAATTATGGCCTAAAGGCCGGCCACCCCTAGGAAGGACACAAGGACTATGAGAAATAAATTTTTTACTCAAACTCCATAACCCTTTCAACATCAAATCTTCCAATGCCACTCCCCTTTCATTTCAATGGTGATCTTACACTCTACCTCCACTCTTTGAAAGACCAACTTTTTCCCTATAAATAGAGATCACTACCATTCATTTTCCTCACACCTTCAAAGTCTAAAACTCTCTTTTCTCTTCTCTTGGTCCGGCCACAAAGCACACACACAACACCTCAAAAATCTTTTTGTTCTTCAAGTGTTCAAGGAGAATTTCTTGTGCAACTCTTTCAAGCTCAAGTCTTCTACTCATTTTCATTCCTCTAACACATCAAAGTAAGTAAATACTATCTTATTTCATCTTATGTTTATGTTTATATAAGTCTTGCATAATATATATAATCACCAACAACAACAAGTTTCATAAAAACTCAAGTTTATAAGTTTCTAGTTTTTATTTCTAGTTGTTTCTTTAAATGTGCATATGAATATATGAACACATTATAAACATGTTAATATTATGAAAACATGTGATATATATGTGGTTATATAACTTTTATAACTTTTATACAAGTAGTCTTTGAATAAACAACAAGAATCATAAATTGTTGTAAATTTATAAACTACGGAATTTCGGCAGAATATTTGTATCGACTTTGAAAAATCATAACTAATTCATAACTCAACGAAATGAGTTGATTCTTGTCTCAAAAGTTAGATCTATGTCATAACTATAGATCTACAATTTTTCATAATTTATTTTGAAGTTTAAGACCTCCAGAAACTATTTGAGAAACCGAAAGTTTGACAGCTCAAAAATGGCCAACATAGCGTTTTTAACGAGATTTTTCACCAAACCTAAACAACTCGAAAAATGGCCGTTCTTGATTCTAAAAATCCTTTGTATATAGTAGTTTAATGTCCTAGAAAACCAAAGTCTAAAACATTTTGGAGCTTGGTCAAAAACAGCCTCAAAGTAGGCCGAAAAACCTCCGAAAAAGCTGGAAAATTATATATATATAAACTTGACGTGTTAAGCAAATCTTATTTTTAAACTTGTAATGTTGGGTGATTTAAGACATAAAAATCTATAAATATACATATTATCATATATTAGTAACATTAAGTCCTTATTATCATTTAGGACTCGGTTAACCACCTCCGGTTTCATCACCCATCAACCAACGCACATTTGCATTTTTGCGCGTAGTTTTGCCATCACTAGTTCGGTGAGTCTTCATAGCCCCTATTTTTCACTATCTATTGGGGTGGAAATACATGCACTGTTTTCATATGGACATCAAAACTGTTTATTTCTTATATGTATTACATGTTCGGATTCCATCAGCCCTTATATCATGAACCGTTAATTGCATTTATTTGTAAGCGCGAGTATATTGTGGATAGATCTATTGGGAGTCATGTCCCCCATTCGTGTTAGCTCGGTTCGGCTAACAGCGAGTGCATATATATTCAACACACGGTATTACGTATGGGAATACTGCACAGGGCAAACTCATTCTAATTAAGCTTCGGTTGCATGATGGTTTATGTAATACATACACGGAATTTATGATTTTATAAATTCAACTCATCTGATAATGTCCATACAACTGGTCTTTTCGCGTAAACCTATGAGCTCACCAACAATTTTTGTTGACGTATTTTAGCATGTATTTTCAGGTAATTAAGGCAAGTATGCCTTCAGAAGTAACCACTTTCAAGCTTCCGCACTTAAGGAGTCGCATTCTTTTTCAAACCGTCGGAGATTTATTTGCATTATTTTGGATAATTTAATTATGTATTCAAATCTCTGTACCTTGCGAACTACTCTTTATTATTTACGGGTTATGTAAAACGTTTCTACCTTTTAAGGTTATATCGATGTATTTTTGAAAACGTCCATGTAGTGGTCGTTCATTATGATTATGGTCACGCTTCCGCGACGTCACGCTTCGTTGCCAATCGGGATAGCGGGGTGTGACAGCTTCCTATGTACTTTCAAATCAATTCACTTGAGAAATATATATCTCTACTACTTATAAAGCATTTAGCTTTTTACAAGTTAAAATGCATAATGTACAATCTCTTAAAGCTGACTTCTTGAAATTTAAGACATACCATTTATAAAGCTTAAGGTACAATCCTCTTATGCATGCAATTTCAAATTTGAACCTGCTTTTGAATTTTGAAAAATTACGCGGTCCATCTTGGAAATGGAAAGGACTCATCTGACTGACCACTTAGAAGAGGTGCCAATTTTTTTTTCTTCGGGAATCAGCAAACCCTTCTCCCTCCATGTGCAGTCCAAGTTTTAAAATTACTCCTCAAAACAGAGTTTCTCTCCTAATTCAATGCTCCTACAGTCCTACGCAAAGGGTTTATGGTATTTCTCCTGCATTCTTTCATAGCTGCTCCCAGCGGCTCCCAATCCATTTCTCCGGTTGACTATCACTCTTTATTGCATCGGTAGTTGATCAGTCATCCTCTATCACGAAGCCGGTAAGATCTCGATCTCATTGTCGGTGCTTTCTCTCCATCTTACTCTCTCACTCTCATGACGTGCGATTCTTTTCGTGAAAAGTTAAAACCCTAATAAAAATCCCAGCAGATGAGATGTTAGTTCCTAAATTCGTTAATGTATCTTGCTTTGTTCTCTGCAACTCGTGTTTTAATATTTACCTTGTTACTTTTCATATCTTTTTGCATCTTAGTAATTTCTATTCTATTGACTTGGCAATTACTCTGCATATCTAATGATTTTTTATGGCTTTAATTATATTTAGTTTATGATAACATCAGTCTTTTGCAACCCAGAATTTTGTCTATAATTATCAGTTGAGCATGGATAAACTTCTTTAAATTACATCCGGGAACTTGTGGTAAGTTCATGTTGAGTTCATATTTGGCAGGTATGAAATTGTTTGATTTTATTTATTAGTAAAATTCACTTTTTTATTTATTTTGTGAGTTGGCAATTGCACAATTCATGTTAAATTTGACAGACATATCCTCTTGGCAACCCATGCTCTATATACCACCATAGACTTATAAGCTTGACATAGTTGTACTGTATGAGAAGTCAAAGCTTTTGAGATTTTAAGCTTGAAATAGACTTATAAGCTTGAAATAGTTGTACTGTATGAGAAGTCAAATTTGACAGACTTATCCTCTTGGCAACCCATGCTCTACCCTTTTGAGATTTTAGGCATTTGTTTGACTTTAGAAGTCAAAGCTTGCTTCTTGTGAAATTCAGTCTTTTTGTGAATTAAGTTGATTAATTAGTTATAATTTTTTGAATTTAACCCACTCAAGTTTTATTTTTTGGATTATATAATGCCTTCTTGCAATTTTTGGTTCTGAATTCTTTCTTGGCTATTTTTGCAGCCAACACCTAAGGAGATCAATAGTAGTTCTGTATATAGCAATCTAACTGCATCAGTGCTCATGCTTCACCTTCAAATCCTTTTTCAGCAAACATCAGGTAAAGAAATGTTACTTGAAAAGAATATTAAACGCAAGTATGAATTGGTGATTTTCTTACCAAATTAACCACTTATTTGTCCAGAATCTTATTTTAAACTTGTTGAATGGCTTGCAACCGGCTGATGTAGCAGAGGGTGAGTTAAAATCTTTTTTGGATTTTAATGTGATTGTAAAGAAATCTGAACTAACTTGTGTTCTCTGATTTTTTTTTTCAGCCACTCAAAATGGGAAGTTGCCCCACTGCCTCGCAGCTCTGAGAATAACGGAACTGTACGTACATGCATTACTTTTACTCTTTTTTGGTTTATGACTACTTTGTGTTTTTCACATAATCACAGTATATAATTGTCAATCAAGTCCTCTCATAATAGCAAATCTTTGTTTTCTAATTGTTTCTGAAGCTCTGATTTGACAAATAAGTTCACTGTTACATTATATCGTAACTATTGCTAATGTTCAGGTTGAAGTTTTTGATAGAGTGTTTGCTTCTGAGCTACAATCCAGGTTACTGATATAGGACTTTGGTCAAGTAACATCATATATATCTTTACTTTTTTTGTTTCTTTTTGGATAGATCTTGGTGTGGTTTCACATTGCACTGTCAGAAGCATAGAAGCATACTGATCTTTTTTTGTATTTCAACCCTTAACAGGTTAACAATCTTAACTGATGAATTGACTGTGGAAAAGTTAAAATATGCCCATGTGAGTTGGTTTACTTGTACTTTATCTTTACTACTTAATAAAACATTTAGTTAAGAGATCTTAAATACAACAATTTTTGCATAATGTACAACTTAGTTATGCATGCTCTTGAATTTTAAGACGTACAACTCAGTTTGGGGATCGGGTAGTATTCATGTTTATTCGGGTACCCAAATAACCCGTTTAATTTTTAAATTCCCAATTTTATTTTGAATTAGAATTGTTTATGTATAAAAACGTGAAGATTTAAACAACAAATTTTAATGGGCAAACCATTTAATCCGTGTACCCAAATTACCCAACCCGTTTAAACTATTTGTAAAATAGTTCATTTTTATATCAAAACCGAATAACCTGTTTAACCTAAACCAATTAACCCGGTACCCATTTAACCCGAAACCGATTAACCCGTCCCCTTTTTTGGTTCAGGTTCGGCCAAAGTACCCACACCCTCAAATCCGTATAACCCGATACCCATTTAACCCGCCCGAATAACACCCCTATTAATGTTAGTTTTCTATTGATCTTTCTTTTGTGACTTGGGTTCTTTCAAGAAATACTTTACATTTTGAACTTGATTTTTTAGAGTAATGGCTATTAATGTTAATTAGTTCTGGCTATTGATTAATTTTTGGTTCAATTTGAAACTTAAAATAAAGTACTCGGCTAAAATAATGTGGTAAGTGAATATAGGTTCAGGTTCATCGATGGATTGTTATATGTTAAAGAACACAATGAATTTGGCTTGTACAATGAAACTCATTTGAGTTGTATTTTATTTTGGCATCTTGCTGAACCTTGAATTTTTATAAATTTCAAGCTTGATTGTTACTCCATGTGCATGTACAGATCATCCAGCCATTAAAAGTGCCTTAATTTGGACTTAAATGTGTTTTACGGGTTTGGATAACCATGGTTTGAGTGTTTGTTCTTCTTCCCCTCCCAACCCTATGTCTGGCTACTGGTTTGCAACTTTATCACTTGAAATCAAATTGAAATTCCTGTATTTGATTTGAAGTTTGTGGCCATCCCTGGTAACTAATTTTTTCGGGTCAAAAATCCCCCTCCATTCACCAATTTGGTTCTGTGGTAGTTTAGCATTTGAAAATATGTAAGTTACTATTCCGTATAGCTTTTTCTTTAAATTGTTTGGTAGGTCTGGTTTTGAACAACGGTGATGATGTACACATGCACACACAACACTTAAAACTATTTCATAATGTATGTATAAGCGTTTGATGCTGTTGTTACATTGATTCCCTGCTACACTCCGAGACTTTATAGTCTCAGAGTCATCATGCGAGAACAACACTCATCATATATTGATTAATAATGTAGAGCAGTATATTGATTAATAATGTAGAGCAGGGTTGCTACTACTCGGATGTTCAATCCAAGACTTGGCTTATGGCTGAGTCTCGGAGTCCCTATTTCATACAAACACACACATCTCAAACACTGCACAGAACTGCACATATCATCGTGTTTTCTTTCATTTTCCAGCAATAAAATCAAAGGCCAATTGGCCTTCTTGACCATTTTTACGGACAGAACATGCACTAAACACACATGGACAGCACACAATTACTGCATTTATTTTCTGTTTTTGATCATAGCACCAAACAAAGCATTGATACTTCTGTTTTTAATTCAGTCTACAGCAGCAAATAGATGGATTAAGGGAGAATTTGGCACACAAATGATCATACACTCAACAACTATTTGACTTGGAGCCAAGGCCGAAGGCCATTGGCCTTCTTGGCCATTATTCTCGGACCGCAAAGGTAGGAAAAACACATATATGCAACAACTTTATTTTAAGTTTCTGACTTTTTATATAACCATGGAATTAAACCTTAAAAATGCAAGTATCATCAATTGAACACATAACAAATGCATGCATGAATTTATTATGTTGTTTTTCACACTAAATGATGTTCAATATCAAGATTTTGAAGACACTTGAACACTTAAACAAGAATCCAGAAACCATGGGTTCTTATCACAAGTAAAATCGTGATGTTGATGTTTATAAACCAGTAGCAGCAACACTCAGGACTGTATTTTTCTTTCTGATCATATGCTATGTGCTTGTGTGGGTATTTGAAATCAGTAGCAGCAACAATAAACCATTAAATATATATAAACTAATTGGTTAATTGAATAATAAGTGTGTGGTTGTCTTGGAATGATGATGATGGTTGTTGAAAACAGATTAGAAGATTACAGTATCACTAATTAAAACTCAAATTGAAAAATCTGAGGCTTCAAGGAAAAAATGCCCTCATTTGGAATCGATACTGAGATGGATTACCACCCCTCCTGTGGATTGTCTTGAAGCTTGCATCCTAATCGTATTCAGCCACTGCACCATTGGAAACAGCTCCATTGGGAACAAACTGACTCTTGTTTTTCCTATCACATTCTAGAACCTTGTCTATTTTGTATATTTCTTCTGATTTCAATATTCAAAATTTTTTTTCTACATTAATTTTACACACACACTACTATATAATGTATTTATTTTTGGTCTTAGAAACAACTCTTATGCACAAAAGACAACTCTTTCTTCTTTACTTAAGCATTTAGCTTTTATATAACAATAAAAGGGTTGCTGTCGCTGCAGATATTTCATTTCTGTTTTGAACAACAACAATCCGATTATTTGGCTGTTGTTTTGTTTATTTTGCTTTCTATTTTACAGCACACAAAATACACTAATTACTTGATTTTAAAAGACTATTGGGGGCTGCTGCTACTGGAATTAAACCAGTCTGTGACTCAACTTAATGTTCAAAATTTGTTACGAGAAACGCAGAAAACCTGATTCAATAGCTAACCAACATATGTTATTGGATCTGGACTGGTGCAGCAGCAACCATGGTGAAGGGATGCATCACTAATGCATCATTGGAACATTCTACAATAGAAAAACAGTAGTTAACGAATTGATTCATATTCCTGTTTATTTTTTTTTCATATTCTTTTATCCAAGGAGTTACAAAGTCATTTTCTGAATTCATTTTTCACTTAAACATTTTTATGTATACTTTTACCTATTTTCTTTTCACAGGAAAGAAAAATACCTCAAGTGGAAACAACGACAAAATGGTACAATCTTCCATCAGTGTTTTTTTTTCCAATGAACAATCCGAACGGTACGATCTTCTACACCACCAAACGATACAATGCATCTTAGAAGTTGATACTAGGCTGCGCTAAAGTCTAAACAATTACATATATGTATCTATAAAATTACCATCTACAATTCCACATCTGTTTACATTCAAAATGGATTCCCATATTAAAACTGCAGCTTACGACTTCTAATCATACAAGAATTCAACCACATTGAATCAGTAAATGAGAACCAGATGGTATCTTTCTGCATTGGTTTATTTTTTTTCAACAATCTAAGTTTCTTGAAGAATCCAGAACCATTAAATGTTGACCTAAAAAAACACACTTAGACAGTTAGACGTACATTTTTTCTACTCATCTTTATTGAACACCTACGGATTGCAAAAGAATCATGTACAAGTCTCTAAAACAAATAAAATTTAAACTCAATTTTGGATGCTTTGAAATCTGATGCTAACATCGGGAAGAGAACTGCCCCTTCGTTTCTCCCGTCTCTCTCTGTTATCCAAAGCATGTTCTATCATTTAACCTCAACCAATTTCTTCCTAATTGCTATGCTTATGCCTCATCCTTAAGGTATGCTTTTCTCATTTGGACAACACACACACACACGCCTGAATAGACTGTTGTTTTTACTTTTCAATTTACAGCATGGATACTTTGTGATTTTTAATTCATGTTATGTGGTGTCTCTCTTCTTTCGCTATAACTCTGAAAACAAAACTGTTTAAAATATGTTTAAAAATATTTTGTTCTTAGATACTAAAATTTTGGGGTTTGGAACGCTTAGTTTTGTTTCTATTAATTCGTGTGTGTGGTTGAGTCCTTGATTTATCCTGTTAAAACAGAAACAAAATCAGCTGCATAAATACATATATGCAGCATGTATGATGTGTTTAAGTTATTTCATTTCAATTTGGGTTAGTCGTGGTGGGTCTTTCAATTAGAACAAACATCAGTTTGTTTGTATATAGTCGTGTGTTTTCAGATTTGAATTATTATATACGGCATTATGATTATTTGTTCATCTGACTGTTCTGCTAATTAAACTTTTCTTGTTGTATATCTGATTAAAGCATAATAAGTTAATCAAGGTACATCCCATAAGAATTGTGGTGTTCCTAAATGTGAATTTGAAAACTCTATACTCTATTTTTCACATTTCATAATATTATACGTTTCAGCTTTGGATCTTTCTATGGTCCTTCACAACCAGTTTTTGCTCCAAGAGTAATTAAAGAAAGAAAGTCCATTTTAGAGAATCCACATATGGCATCATGGGTTTTAAAAGCTAAAAGTGTGGTATGTATTCTTATTCTTCTTTCCATCCTTTTTCCTAATCATTAAATATGCTTGACCTTGATTTTATCTAAAGTCATTGATGCCATGAAGCTTACTTTTGTTGCTCTTTGTGAAGCTCATGATCAAGAAAGAAATTTCAAGAGCTACTGCTTTGTTTTTTTAAAATTAAGAAGTACAATACTTAAGTAGAAATGATTTCCATAAAAAACAGTGAGACTTTGGTCCAATATCTGATTTAGACCTTCATTCTAAGGTTGTTTATTGAATAGACCTCAATTTTCTAATTGGGGTTAAAGGGAGGGTCTTTGATACTTGACATATACCTCGAATCCTTAATAATACATATTTTCTGAGCTGCATTTCTTTGTGATCTGATAGTTTTTTATATTCTTGGGGCTGTCGATTTATGGAACTGGTTCTGGTTATTTATTGATGTTTCTATGAATTTGAGGCTTGGTCTTAATAATAAGGTCATAATGATGGACTTTCATGGGTTTAGGACTGCTGGGATTTGCTTCAGATTTTAATCGAAGATTGTTGATACCAGCATGGTTTTAATTGTTTTTATAGTCCTGTTCATTAGTCTAAATGACAGAAGCTGGTATCACTTGAAACAGTTATATAACATCTAATTCTTCCCCTCAAACCTTTGATAACTATCAACCTTTTATTTTTTGCAGGATGTACATTAAACGGATCGTTCAAGTGAAGCATTATCATATTTGGATATTTTGGATGCATAAAATGAAAAATGCATCTAAATTTTTTATCACAAATATATTTGATCATATTTGTGTCTGTAACCATATGGTTTTTATGATATTTGACTGACATTGAAACATAAGGTTTTTTTTTCTTTTACGTTGTTTAAAGATATTATTCATCATCGTCATCTATTAAACGAACAAGTAATCGAAAAAAATATTTGTCGCCGCCGCCGCTTTGCGCGGGCATGTAGCTAGTATATATATATATATATATATATATATATATATATATATATATATATATATATATATATATATATATATATATATATATATATATATGTATTTCTTTTGAGTTTTACTCATCTTTGTGAGCTTTGTTCTTTCTTGGAGAGTTCATAGTTCAAGAACTTATCAAGATTGTGAGCACATTCTTGTGGCATTCTCGTATTCTTTTGGTTCTTAGTTCTTATAACTAACGGGTCAAGGACTTGCTCTAGGCGTGTTGGAGTCCCAATTATCAGGTACTTTGACGCCTATTCTATCCTATATGAAGGTTCCAAGTGACATTTAACTTGCGGGTCAACGTTTCGTATAAGCTCAGCTCTCATCCCTTGCTACCTCTCACTCTACCTCTCTTGAAACCTGTGTTACACAACTTGCAGAGGTTAAGGATAACTTGACTTTCTTAGTAAATAGCCTTGTTGGTTCTAAACCTGCTGCCCAGCCTGCTGGATTCGTTCCTATAGGCAGACCCATTGTTGAAGGCTCAGTGCAATCTCTTTCAAAAGAGGAGAAGATATCTGCCTCAAATACCAAGTCTAAGGGGGAGAAATCTTCATCTCCCTCAAGGAGAAATCAGCATCAGTGGGACAAGCAGTAGGTCTTTCCCAAACAGGTCCTACTGCAGATGTCTCCAAAACAACTGAAGCTGCTCAGCCTACTCAGGCTGGATCTCCAAACCGTGCACCATCTAAAGGGGGAGGAATCCATTCCTGAAACAAGCCAAGCAGAAGGAGATATCTGGTCTTGGAACAAACTGAAGAAGAAGAGGAAGAGGAAACTGAAGCTGTCATAACCACAAAAGCAAAAGGGAAGAGAAAAGCCTCAGTGGACACTGACTATCTCAAAGCTGCTCAACTAAAATTTGATAAAGCACGGGCCAAAGACATGGGTCTCCCCATGGAGACTTATTATGAATTCAAAGAAGAGCAGCTTCAGATCCTATAAAAGCTAAAGAGAGAAGAAGCCTCTGCTAAAGCTGCAAAGGCCTTTGCATACAAGGAGGCAAGAAAAGCTAAAATGTCTTCCTTGGATGTTCAAAGGAAACTGCTAGAGGCTGCCAATGAGTCAGTGGCTGAATAAGAAGTAGAGAAGGAAAAGGGTACTCAGGTCTCTGTGATCAAATCAAAGTCAGCATCTGCCTCAGCAAAAGCCCAAACACACTTTGACAACTTGGCAAGGAAGAAATTCTTCGATGTTGCCAACAGAAGGCTTGCCAAGGAAACAATTGTTAAAGCTGTCCCCATTTCAAAGATAGACAAACAGTGGAAAGTCTAGATAACCAGGCTAGGTGCTAAAGGTCCTGAATTGGAAGCATATGAACACACCGATGTTGCACAAATGGGGTACAGAGAGTGGGTTGAATTGGCAGTTGCCTTGAGTCGGTCTAAGTCTGAAACTGCTAAGACTATCAGGGCATATGTCAAATGATTAATGGAGAGAGGAAGGATACTGAGCTGGAAGAACTCCTGATTATGCTTGATCAAGGTATACTAGCTGTGAGATCAAAGGTGTTAATCACAGCCTGCCCAGAGGAGTGGAACCTGAGGAAGACAAGCTTATAGAAGAACCTGAGTTTGGGGTATTTTTTGTAGATCCCTTAACAAAGAAAATGTGTTTCTAGAGAGCACTTGATCTGCATAAGGTTGGTCTTAAGCAACTTATAGCTTTTAGACTTGCCAACTCCTTCAAACAATCTTCAAGATGGAGAGTAGCTAACTGGGAACAACTGAAAGGCTTCTATGAGAGAGGAGAGCTTCAACACCCTAATTTCATGTTTCTTAGACATGAAATTGAAGAGATTGATGAAACCTTGGAGCATTATGAACAAATGTTGATAGAAAGACCAAAGCAGCTTGAAGGTCCATCTACTGCTGAGTAGATGAAGAATGGAAGCTGTCCATAAGTTGGACAGGCTTGCCATTACTTGCACCCACTATCAACAGTCCAAATTGTTGAAACTCTTCGTGTACATATGTTGTACTTCATTACATTAGTTGTAATTTTCTTTTTACATTAGTTGAAATCTGCTTTAGTACATTAGTTGTAGTTTTGTAAAAACATGTGATGTTTGCATTCAAAATCAGTGTATATATAAACTTATCTTTTACTTTACTTCAATGTTGTAAATCCATTTCAGCAAAATGTATTGTAAAAATATATAGTGATTATTGATAGAACCAGCTTAGACTGATTATTGCAAATAGAGGGAGATTGTTAGGCACAAAAAGGCCACAGTCAAACCTGTTCTACATTTTAGGGGGAGATTATTATTCAAACCTGTTTGATGCACTTGAAGGTATAATTTAAGGCCTGTTAATGCCTTATTGAAACCTGATAAGTGATTTGCAATACTAGTCAAAGTTGTTTACCCTGTTGCATTTGTTGCAACTAAGGCAGATTGCCCAAGCTGTTCTATTCTGTTGAACTTGTTGGACATAAACTGTCTACGCTGCTCTATCCTGTTGAGCAGTTTGGAAAAATTCTAAGTGTTCTGTTCTTTGTGAACAGAACCTGTTCTTTGTGAATAGGCTAAACACTTTATGGAATATGTTTCCATGTCCTCATGTATTGTCTTGACCAAAAGATCAGTTTACAAAGTCGAAGACAAAAGTGTAAAAACAGAAGCTGCAAAGACTGCGTACACTGTTCTGTTACATGAAGACAAAGTGGATATTTGAAATGGATGACAAACCATTTCTTATATCAAAATGGCCATAACAGAAGATGAAAGATTTAAAGTTGACATTCCTCTTTTAGTTAAAACCATGTACAACAGAGACAAAAATAAAAAGAGAAAGATTCTACAATGTAAAGACAATTCTGCTTTTGTCAGAACGTGCAGAAAAGTTATTTTGTCTTTTTGGGAATACATCCCACTATCTCTATGTCCAATGAGGAAGCTTCACTGAGATTCTCAGTGAGAGTATAAAAAGAAGCTTCTAAGGAATGTGAGATAACCAAGAGTGTGATATTCAGAACGTGCAAAGAAGTGTGTTTTCATGCATGCAAGTCTGCTTGAATAAAATAGTAATGTGTGTCCAAGCTGTTCTTATTCAAGTTGTCCATCTGACTGTCTTGTAAACAGTGAGTTCATCTTAGTGACTGTATTCATTGTGTCTAGTCTGAGTGTATCTTAGATTAGTTAAACCTCTGTTGTATCTGTCATCTCAGCTTGAACCATTCCGCAGTTCAGACTTGTTTGTAATTAACACTTGTTGATAATATACACAAACATTGAGAAAAGTGTGTTGAATTTTAAATAGTTGTATTCACCCCCGCCCCCCTACAGCTTAGAGCAACATACTAGGAAAACCTTTTAGGAACTACAGTATGATTGGTTCCTTACTCTACCTTTCGGCCAGTAGACTGGATATAATGTTTTCCACAAGTCTTTCTGCTCGCTTTCAGGCTGACCTTAGAGAACCCCCCTTACTTTGGGTTAAACGCACTTTTTGTTATCTTAAGGGTTCACCCGATCTTGGTTTTTGTATCTAAAGGGAACCAACTTCAATCTTACTGCCTTTTCTGATGTTGACTTTGCTGGTTGCTGCGTGGATCGCAAAAGCACATCCGGTGGAATAGAGTTCTCGGGTGATAGACCAGTGGGTTGGTCTTCCAAATAGCAAAACAGTGTTTCCACATCCACAGCTATGCTGAGTACGTAGCATTTGAAAGTTGTAGCTATCAGGTATTGTGGATGAGGACACAGTTACATGATTATGGTTTTCCACTCACTAACAACCTAATCTACTATGATTCCCAAAGTGTGATTGCTATATCTTGCAATCCCATGCAACACTCAAGAATAAAGCACATAGACATCTGGTATCACTTCATTAAAGAGCATGCAGAAAAAGGGACAATATAATTATATTTTGTTGGCACAGAGTTTTAACTTACTGATATATTTACTAAGACTTTAGACGAACCTTGTTTTTAGTTCATAGTATATGAATAGGCATGTTGAATCCACCCTCTAGTTAATTCTCAGATATTTGTTAAATAAGTTTGTTTCATGTTATCCTCGTAACTAAAACTTCCTTATTTAGAAGACACCTGTTATCCATTTCATGGGACATGTTGCAAAAAAACTTTGGTGATACGGATAACTGCTATGTGTAATGTTCGTTTTTAGTGGGAAGCTTAGGTTGCGTTTAGTTAACGAAAATTAGTCATTTTTCAATTTCAGTTTTCAAGTTATAGTTTTTAGAAAACAACAAGGGTTTTTATAAAAAGTGAAAACTTGTTTAGATGATGAAGTTTTAGTTTTAACAAAAATAAGATGCGTGATTATAAAATAAGAAAAATAAGATATGTGATAGAAAAGTAAGGGAGAAAGAATGAGAAATAGAGCATTATAAAAAAAAATATAGGGTACGTAATAGAAAAGTAAGAGAGAGAATATGAAAATAGAGTATTATCCAAGTATGTCGAGCTTTTCTTATTTAAAAAGGATAATTATTTAATTTAGGGGAGTATTTCTTTCGTTACAAGTTTGCACAAGTTTTAAAATTATTTTTAAGTGTACACACTTGTAAGGGTAAAAAGAAAGAATTTTATTTCAATTTTGTTTAATTTTATTTTACATTGTTTGTTATAATCTTGATAAAACTTGGAAAATACAAAAAGATTTTTATTCTGGTTAATTTTTCAAAACATGAAAAACTCAAAAAGATTTTATTTTATATTATTTTACTTAAAAATATTTTAAAAACACAAAAACATTTTCTGTTATCGTGTTTTAATTTTAAAAATAGAAAAGTTCAAAAAGACTTTTTTTTTTGTTTTCTGTTCAAAGCTTAATTTCTTTGGTGGTGGTTTGGTTTTGTTTGGCCCATAACTCGGCCCAAATTTCCGTATTTAAGGGCGCCTGGGTTAAACAACTAACCTTTCTTCTTCCTCTCTACTTTCTTGGTCGAACAACAACATAAACAACTGCAATTTTCACTTCAAAATCAATCAAAAACCTCAATTCTTGTGTGTTTTTTATGTGGATTTTCTGGGTTTTGTGCCAATCGACTATTAGGTAACAATGTTTTTCAGTTATTTCAAGTTATTACATACATTTATGTGTTTTTTAATTTCCTGATTTTTCGAGGGTTTGTTGGTCTGTTTTTGCTCTTTTTAGGTTACATTTATGTCTTTTTAGTAGTTTTCATTAGTTTCAAAGTTGTTCTTCGTCTTTAAAATGTGCCTTAGGAACTGTTTTTTGAGTTTATTTTGAATCTTAACTGTCATTAAATGAAACTTACCAAGTACAACTTCGGATCCATCGGAAGTTCGCATGGTCATGCAAACTTCGGATGTCCACATCCAAAGCTTACCTAGCACAATTGCATTTTTGCATATTTTAAGATGTCACATTTACAGACTTCATTTGGACTCCGGATGGATTTCCATCCGAACTTCAGACCACCTGTAGTTCGAACCTTACTTGGTATGCTCTTCACTTTATATCTACGTATCGTTTTGGACCTCATCCGAACTTCGGACCACCTGTAGTTTGAACCTTACTTGGTATGCTCTTCACTTTATATCTAGGTATTGTTTTGGACCTCATCCGAACTTCGGACCATCTGAAGTTCTGCCCACATCTTATAGGTGCATTGTCCTTTATTTTTTTTTTCAGGTATTTGGTCTTGGACCATATACGAACTTCAGATATGGGTTCAAACGAAGTTCATGTTGGAGTTATTTTTATTGTGCTCAAGTTTTTGGGTTAATTCTGTAATAGTTAGAACTTTCTTTTATTCCCTTGTATTTTAATTCAAATATGTAAGAGGTTTATTTTGTAATTTCATCATAGTCGACTTTAGTATTTAAACCTTTTCTAGGGTTTCTAAAAGACAACTTGGCATTGTATGTGTGAGAGATAGAGAGTGTCTTTTGCATTCATTCTCTCACAACTTTCAATACATTGATAAACATTTGGTTTAACATTCTTATTATCGTGATTATTGTTCTATCTAGTGCTATTCATCATTGGGATCATAAAGCTACAATTGGTATCAGAGCCAAATGGTTGGATTTAAACTATTTTTTTGTCACATCCGTGTTCTTCATTTTTATTGTTCATCAATAAAGGTATTATTTTCTCTTAATCTCTTTGTGTTAATCTATTAATTATTCGAGAATCATAATCGACCTGCTTGTTTTTATTTGGTTACGTATTTGTTTCTTTTCATTACTGTTCTATGCCATTTTTTTCCTAACGTTATTTTATGATTTACGGACTGGTCTTCAATTTTTGTTTGTTGTTCAATCAAGAAATTATTGTTTTTGAGTGGGTCGTTTCGTTAATGTGAATTCTAAATCTCGTTTATTTATGTTTTATTAAGAAGTATTGGAACTTTGAATTTCATTTTTTAAGACTCTTATGTTTTTTTATTCTAGTACTGTTATGATCTTGGATCCTTGAATTTAATTTTGTGTTAAGTCTCTCATATTTTGTTAAGAAGTTGGGGAAATAAGTCTCTGATGTTTTAAGTCTCTTTTGTTTTCTAGAGAAGTCTTGGAACTTTGAGTCAAATCTTTAGTCTCTCATGTTTTAAGTCTCTTATGTTTTAGTAAGTATCGGATGTTAGATTCCTAGTGTGAGTCTCGGATGTTAGAGTAAGTCTCTGATTGTCTTCGTAAGTTACTGCAAGTCTCGGACCTTTCATTGTTCTATAGTGAGTCTCGGATGTTAGAATTGCTTGCGTCCTAGTGTGAGTCTCGGATGTTAGAAGTGTCTCTTATTTTTTGTTTTCGTGTTAGTCTGGTGTGAGTCTCGGAAGTTTTTATTCTTTTCAGTAAGTCTCAGAATTTTTTTTTCTTTCTATCATTAAGTCTTGTAATTTTTTTAAGTGTAGTAATAATAGGAGTGAAAGTAGTTGGATGAATTTGTTCCAAGTCTTCAACATTTAGAGCAAATAATCCATCATTGGCAACAAAAGCCTCATAGTTAGTTTCAGCAGAATTGCCATCACCACCTGAAAAAGAATCACAGTTATTAGATTTTTCAGAAGACAGAAGAGCAGTGTTGTGATTATAAGAAAAGGATTTCTTTTTAGCATCAATCTCTGTCTCAAACACCCTTAAACTGTTATACAGATCATCCAATTCTATCTCATCAAGAGTGTCTTTTGTTCTCCATTGTGCAGCATAGACTGTCCATTCTTCTCTAAGAGATCTGAGAAATTTTCTGTTGACTTCATCTTGATCCAGATTGACCTTTGCACTTTCCAGTTCACTTATCAGTTTGTTGAACCTGTCAAAGATTTGAGTAAGGTTTTCATTCTTGCCACCAGAAAAGTTTTCATACTGCTGTTTCAAGAGGTCCTTTTGATTTCTCTTGGTACTGGCATTACCAGCAAACCTCTTCTCTAAGGCATTCCAAAGAGAGTGAGCAGTATAAAACTTTTTGAACTGATGTTGATAAGCATTAGGAATGGCTATTTGTAATAGTGTAAGTGCTTTCACTTCATTCATTCTAGCATTCCTTTCAACTTCAGTTTTTGGAGGAGTTTTGACTGGTTTCCCCTCATCATCAAGTTCTGGATCAACTACAGGAGGAAATTCAACAGCTTCCCATATGGCATAATCAATAAATTGAATATGCTGTTGAATCCTGAGTTTCCACATCTCAAACTCAGTGGGCTTGAGCATATGCACTTTGAGTCCTTGCCCAGATCCACTGCTCCTATTTTCAAATTCCATTGTAAAAGATTAAAAATTTAAAAGAAAGTTTTTGACTTTGAAAAACAAAGAGTAACCTGGTTTGAAAAACCTGATTTGAACAACCTGGTTTGACAAACCTGTCTCTGATACCACTTGTCAGGATCTAAAATATGAATTACCAAGACTAACTGATTTGAATTTATCATAGTATAAATCAATAATCTTGCTTTGAATCAAAGTTTAATCAAGAAGTTTGCGGAATAACACTTAATTATTTTGACAAAAACTTTCAGAATCAATAATAAATAAACACACAGGAATTAATCAAGACTGTTTGTATTGCTGAATTCATCAATTACAATCACCTCTAATCTGTTTGATTAGACGAATAACACAAACTGTTCTTAGGGTTTTACAACCTTAGAGGCTTATAAAAACTTAATCAATAAAGCAATTACAGACTCAAAATATGCAGAAACTCCTTATACAATAGGACGACCTATTCTCTGTATTTATATTGCTTCTTGATATGTTTCCTTGACGAACTATGACTTCTTTGATAGTAGATATGCTGGAATCTTCATGTAGATATAGTTTCCTGAAAATCAGCACTTTCTGTTTCTGAAACTGTTGAGCAGCTTGAATCTCTTGACAGCATGAGCTGAGCAGCTTGAGTAGTTTTGCTCTGGCAGCTTGAACCTTTACACTGGCAGCTCGAGTTTCTTCAACTAGCAGCATGAACTTTGGATTTACAAGTAAAATCTACTAACAGTCTGAGAAGTCTAAACTAACAGCTTGAATGTACTTAAACTATTTCCCAACATAAGTACACTAGGGATGTCGGGTACTATGAGCGTAAATTGGAAGTACTATAGAGAAGAGTTGATGCAAAGGCCCTGATTGCAGAAGAAGATTATTGGGTTGAAGAGAAATAAGATGACGAGGAGGAGATAGGTCGTTTGTGCTACATAGCGGAGAGGATTGGCCTAATGGAGAAGAATTAACTTCTGATGATCTGAATGGTGTAGACTACCAGTCCGAATGCATGATGGCCAAGGACACGAAGAGTCTTCATCTGAGATAGCTGAGGTTACATCTAAATCAGATATCATGTTATGTAATGTAATAACTAAACTGCAATCTCAACTGTCTATTTAAAAAGAACAAAACTTTAGTGAACAACAACAAGCTGAGTATTTGAAAAGCAAGTGGATGAATGAACATAATCTGTTTGCAGAACCTCTTTGGGAAAAAGCTAAGATTGATGATGCGAATACTAATCTCAAAAGATGATTAACCATGGTAAATGAGACCAAGGATTCATCGAAATCTGAGCTATATGATCTTAAAAAACGTTATGAGTTGTTGCACTTTGAGAATATTGATAGCAAAGAAAAATTCAAAAAGTTTGAAAAGAAAATAGTTAATCTGTATGTCTGTATCAAAGAACTTGATGATAAATTTCTAAAACGCGGAAAAACAGATCAAACGATTCACATGAACAAGCCTAAGCAGACACGTTTTTATCACTCTAAGGAAGGCATCAATTTTGAAAATCAAAAAACTCTTCATAAAGTGTCGATGATATTGCCCACTCTATATGATTTCAATTACATGAGAGAAGGATACAAAGCTATTTTCGTAGGTCATCTGAAGATGCTTTGAATCAAGATGATCTTAACCGCCAAAACATAAAAAATACTCAAACCTTCATGGCCTATGAGCAACTGAATCATAGTTATTCATCTAGAAAACCAACTTTAGATGATGACTATTTCCACAGCTACTCAGAAGAGGAAATGAATGCTAAACCGGTGACCCTCGTACCTCACCCATATGTTCCTACTTTTGTTTTAGAACACAACATTACTATTCTAGAAGAGCAGTGGAAACAATCACAAAAAGAAGCTTTTGAATACCATGTATAACACCTTGCTTTTTTATTTGCATTTTTATTTTAAGTATTTTTGAGCTATTTGCGTAAAATGATGTAATTTTGAGATTTAGTATAAATAGGAGCCGGATGCTCCACACTTTCACTTTTGCAAAAATCCAACAAGCAACTCCAGAGCTTCTCTCTCTAGAACCCGAAACTTCTCTCTAACTTTTCTCCCAAACCGACCGGCCAAATCTCGAGTTCTATACGTCATCGGAAAGATCTCGAAGAGTACTACACGGATTTGCTATTGCATGTGCGATTTCATACGGTTTTGAGGTAAGAATCGCCCTTTTCGTTTTCTGCACTTTTCGGTTTTGAAGTAAAAAAATTCGATTTTATCATTTTCATGCGATTTTAAGCTATTTTGATGAGGTATTAACTCGAGTTTGGTAGAGTATATATAATAGAATTGAAAACTAGGCTTATTACTTAGCTTATTTGTGATTTTTAGACTTGAAAATGCATGTTTAAAGCTGAAAGTTATGAACAAACTCGCGTATGCGTAGAACAAACTCGAAATGCCAAGAACAAGCTCGAATAGAGCTAAATTCGAGATGTTGTTCGAGTGTAACCCCTATGTTCGAGTCTATATATTCGAGTTTAGCATTCATATTCGAGTTTACTCCCTTTCTCGAGTTTATTTTCGAGTTTAACCCTATGTGTTCGAATTTGATGCTCAAATTCGAACCCCCCTCCCCTAAATTCGAATTAATTGATAAAATTCACGGGCAACGCATGAAATAGCAAAATAAATAGCAAAATATTTAGCTAGAAGCTATGGTTTATAGATGTTGGAATATTGAGCTATCATTATTAATTTAGCATATGTTCTGTAATATTAAACTTCAGATATTATACATAAGCCGTTTAGCCCAGTTGCGAGTCAAAGCCAGAGCCAGAATATATTAAGCCTAGATAAGCAAGTGCAAGCGTTTCAAAGCAATTAAAAGCATAGAAAGCCAGTGCAAGCATTTTCAGTACAGTGAGTAACAGTTATTCTTGTTTACATGTTTTATATGAAATTGAGACACAAATTGCTTCTATATGATTTCTTTGGAATTCAATAGACTTTTGTGACTGAAGGCGAACACTGTTGTACAGGTGATGCCCAGCTTAGCCGAATCTTACATTTGATCTATTAATATGCATATTTATCTGCTATCTGTTTATTGTTCTGCGTACTATACAGCAAGCTTTGTTTTAGCGTTTCTTTGTGCATCTCATAAGCATTATATTTAGCAAGCAAGCAATTCTGATGCTCACCACTATCCCTAAGCATTATGCGGGCAGCTAGCCCCGCATCACAGATTGATCATCTGTCAGCGGTAAACCCCTAGTGGTGGCATCTCCTTTCTGCGTGAAATGTCTCAATCGTGCCGCATTCTTTCTGGGTATTAAGCAAACAAGCAAGCAAGCAAGCATAACAGCCTTTATAGGCACTTTCGCCTCATATTTTACATGCATTCATGAATATCTGTTTACTCACTAAGCTTTAGCTTACAGTTGCTACACACAATTTTTACAGGAAAAGGTAAAGAACAAGCTGGACCTTCTGCTTAGGTCTATTATCTGATCTACCCAGAGGACTTAGCTCACTTTCAGCTTGTGGTATAGCTTTATGATGCATTGGGTTCTGGGTAGCTGCTTTTATTTAAATTGTGATGTTTTTAGCAACTTAGTACTGTAAACTTGTAGCACGTGTAGTGCAAGACTTATTGTAATATTTTATTTAGCTTTATGCATTTATTATTATTCCTGGGATAAGCAAGCGTGTTTTAAAGCTAGGATGTGACAGGATGGTATCAGAGCATTAGTTTGAGGGATTCAAGTGTTAGCAATAACACTTGGACTCAAACGTTTAAGCAAAGATATTAGCTTCGAATGTCTAGGCTTTAACTTGACCTGAGATAGGCTTTGACTTTGCTTTAGGAATTGGGAAATGGGATAGAATAGGAGTTATGCCTATTCTTATGCAAGTATTATTTATATAATTTCAGAACATGTCTGGATCTGGTGAAGGAGCTGGAGGTGGACTCACTCCTGAACAGATCATGCAAATTATGCAAACTATGCTTAATGAGAACAACGAGCGTCAAGCTAAGTTCTTGCAAGATCAGTTTCGTGCTCGTGATGAAGCCGAAACTAAGCGTAGAGAAGAACGTAGAAAGAAATAACAAGATGATACTGGACGCCACAACAATGACACCGACGAAGAGGAAGCTCCTGTAGTCCCTCCTAAGGGCTGCAACTTCCGTTACTTCAAAGCTTGTGGAGCTCAACCTTTCAAAGGAGCTGCAAACTCGATTGAAGCGCTCGAGTGGATCACTGGCATTGAGCGAATATTTCTCATCAGCGACTGTGCTGAAGAATCCAAGGTCAGCTTTGCTACTACATTGTTCGAAGGTGGCGCTGTTATGTGGTGGAGGTCTCAGGAGAACATGCACGGAGCCAACTGGATTAAGTCCCTATCTTGGGATGAATTCAAAGTTATTTTCTTTCGTCAGTATTGCCCAGCGGATGAAAAGAAGCGTTTGGAAGAAAAACTGATGTCTCTTACTCAGGGAACCAAATCGGTGACTGAGTATGAGATTGAGTTTACTCGACTTAGCCTGCTGTCTGACTACCAGGTTGCTACGGAGGAGCGAAAGATCGACCGTTTTCTGATGGGTCTGCATCCCGAATATCAGAAGTTCTTGAAGCACCAGAGATATACCAACTATGCTGACTGTGTTGAAGCTGCTCGAATTCTCGAGCAGGATTTTATTCGAGCTGGAGGAGTTCCTGCTTCATCTGTTAACCCGACATGTCCATCACCGCCCAAGAAATCGCGCACTGGAAGCTATCCTGGATCTTCATCCAGATATTCTCAGCCACAGCAGTCTCAGTACCGACAGTTCAACTCACCTCCGGCACAGCAATCTCGATCTTACACGGTACATTCTGAGCCGAGGCAGTGTCGCCGCTGCCAGAAGTCACACTTTGGGCGTTGTAACCCCAATGTGGTGAGGTGCTACGTGTGCAACGAAATAGGACATAGCAGTGAAGAATATCATAACAAAGTTAAAGTTTGCAACAACTGTTTACGCCCTGGGCATAATGAGCATGCATGTACGCATCCGTTCAGCATAATTTACCCGAGTGCAGAACATCATCCGCGATTGCAGCAGCAGCAACACCGACCTCAGCAACAATATCAACAACAACAGCAAAGACAAAATCAACCGGCCCGGCATAGCACATCGCGAGGAGGTTCTAGTCGCCGTAACGAGCCAGCTCGGAGTCAGAATCGCGCATTCCAAATAACGGCCGAGCAAGCAAAGGAAATACCCGATGTGGTATCTGGTATGTTTCTCGTTAACTCCGTACCTGCTAGAGTTATTTTTGATTCAGGAGCCAACCGTTCCTTCATATCAAATTCATTTGCATCTAAACTTGGAATTGCACCGACTACTCTACCTGTTATCTTTGATATTGAAACGGCTAGTAATGTAAGTGTGTCTACCGATAAAATTTACCGTGACTGCATCATTCTGCTCGACAACAACACATTTCAACTGGACCTTATTCCGAGGGACTTTCATGAATTCGACGTCATCGTGGGTATGGATTGGCTTGATCATCATGACGCCAACATTGTCTGCAAGAAGAAGTTAATAAACCTCACTACTCCGGATGGCTGCAAAATTTGCATCTACAGTGACAGAAAGACAGGTGAAATATGCTTAATTTCTGTAGTCAAAGCTAGGAAGCATATAGCTAAGGGTTGCGTGTCATACTTAGCATATACGATAGATGCTAAGTCTGAAAAGAAAGCTTTAGCCGAGGTACCGATAGCCTCCGAGTTTCCCGATGTCTTTCCCGAGGACATCTCTGGACTCCCGCCAGACCGTCAGGTGGAGTTCAGAATTGATTTAGTGCCCGGCGCGGCACCAATTGCTCGAGCCCCTTATAGATTTGCACCTGCTGAGATGCAAGAAATGATGAAGCAATTGCAAGAATTGCTAGATAAGGGACTCATACGACCAAGTTCATCTCCCTGGGGAGCTCCTGTTCTATTCGTTAAGAAGAAAGATGGGACTCTCCGGATGTGCATTGATTATAGGGAGCTGAACAAGGTAACAATAAAGAACAAATATCCGTTGCCCAGAATAGACGATCTTTTCGACCAGCTTCAAGGAGCCAGTTACTTCTCAAAGATCGATCTTAGATCTGGGTATCATCAATTCAAAGTTCGTGAAGAAGACGTCCCCAAAACAGCTTTCCGTACTAGATACGGGCATTACGAGTTTCTTGTTATTCCGTTTGGCCTTACAAACGCTCCTGCGGCGTTCATGGATCTGATGAACCGCGTTTGTAGACCAATGCTCGATAAGTCTGTTATCGTCTTTATAGATGATATTCTCATCTACTCAAAAACCGAAGCTGAGCATGCTGTGCATCTTAGAGAGCTGCTAGAGTTGCTGCGCAAAGAGCGACTTTATGCCAAGTTCTCTAAATGCGAATTTTGGTTGCGACAGGTGCATACAATCTCGATTTATTCATTTTTAAGCTTATCATTTCTTAAATTTGATGCTCAGCGTTAACTTGCAAATCTTGTATCTTATCAGATACAATTCCTTGGTCATGTGATATCTGGTGAAGGAATCTCTGTGGATCCTTCTAAGATAGAAGCCATTCAAAATTGGGAAGCTCCCAAATCAGCTACTGAGATCCGAAGTTTCTTGGGATTGGCGGGTTACTACCGTCGTTTCATTAAGGACTTCTCAAAACTAGCCATGCCTCTTACATCTCTTACTCACAAGAATGTTCCCTTTATTTGGGAAGAAGCTCAAGAGAACGCATTCCGAACTTTAAAACAGAAACTCACCGAAGCACCTATTCTGGCCTTACCCGAAGGCAATGAAGACTTTGTGGTCTTCAGCGATGCTTCATATCAAGGGCTTGGGTGTGTTTTGATGCAAAGAGGCAGAGTCATAGCATATGCTTCTCGCCAACTTAAGGATCATGAAAAGAGTCATCCGACTCATGACCTTGAACTTGCTGCTGTGACTTTTGCGTTGAAAACATGGCGACATTATCTTTACGGCACCAAATGTCAGCTGTATACGGATCACAAGAGCCTTAAGTACATTTTCAGCCAGAAGGAGCTCAACATGCGCCAGCGACGCTCCATGGAACTCATCAAAGACTATGACTGTGATATTTTGTATCACCCTGGCAAAGCGAATGTGGTGGCCGACGCATTGAGTCGTAAATCTTACTCTACTAAATGTCTCTATACCTTGACCCATACTTTGTTTTCATCTACTCTGATTGATAAAACTCTCGTTGCTCAAGCCGAAGCCCTAAAAGAGGAAAACCTCAACTCTGAGGATTTGAAAGGGCAACTTCAATTCTTAATCGATAACTCTCGCGGCTTGAAACTTTTCAAAAATCGTGTCTGGGTTCCGAAATTTGGTGATGTTCGACAGAAAATTCTTTCCGAAGCCCACTGTTCTAGCTTCTCGGTACATCCTGGCAGCCCCAAGATGTACAACGATCTAAAATCCGAGTATTGGTGGCCCGGTATGAAAGGAGACGTAGGCCAATATGTCGATAATTGTGTTACATGCCGATTGGTCAAAGCGGAGCATCAGCAGCCTTATGGCAGTCTACAGCCTTTACCGATTCCCGAGTGGAAGTTCGATCACATAACGATGGACTTTGTGACGAAGCTTCCGACTACACGAAGACAGCCCGATGCAATATGGGTGATTGTGGATCGTCTAACCAAAGTCGCTCATTTCATTCCAATTCGCGAGAACTACTCATTGGAGAAATTGGCTAAGTTGAATATAGACGAGATCGTTACTCGACACGGAGTGCCGCTGTCAATCGTTTCAGATCGCGCAGCCGGTTCACTTCGAGGTTCTGGAGTGCTTTGCAAGATGGATTAGGCACCAAGATCAGAATGAGCACAGCGTATCATCCGCAACCTGATGGTCAGAGTGAGCGCACGATCCTTACACTCGAAGACATGCTGCGGGCATGTGTTCTTGAGTTTAGCGGTAATTGGGACGACCACTTGCCGTTAGCGGAATTTTCTTATAACAATAGTTACCACTCATCGATCAAAGCCGCACCTTTTGAAGCCTTATACGGACGCAAGTGCCGAACTCCTGCGTGTTGGCATGAAGCCGGTGAAACACCAATCGCCGGTCCCGAGCTACTTCAGCAGACTAATGAAAAGATCAGTATTATTCGCCACCGCTTAGAAACCGCTCAATCTCGACAGAAATCATATCACGACCGACGCCATAAGCCTTTAGAATTCCAGAAGGACGATTATGTCGTATTGAAAGTCTCGCCGATGAAAGGTGTATTCAGATTCGGCAAGCGTGGCAAGTTAGCACCACGATTCGTTGGTCCTTTCAAGATCACCGAGCGTGTTGGAACTCAATCTTATCTGTTGGACAGCGAACTGTCCAACATACACCCTGTATTCCACGCTTCGCAACTAAGGAAGTGCAAAGAAGATGACAGAGAAAAGTGGGCCGATCATCTGAGCTACAAGATCAATGAGAAACTGCAATGTGACGAGCCTGAGGTCATTCTAGAGACAAAGATGAAGAAGCTGAGAAATCGAGCAGTAGCAATGGTGTGGTGCAATGGAGAACTTCTCACGGAACTTCTCAGACCTGGGAATCTGAGCAAGACATGAGAGTTCGATATCCGCTCTGTTTGAGCCTTAGGTACTTCGAGGACGAAGTGCAAGCGTGGTGGGCTCATACTATAACACCTTGCTTTTTTATTTGCATTTTTATTTTAAGTATTTTTGAGCTATTTGCGTAAAATGATGTAATTTTGAGATTTAATATAAATAGGAGCCGGATGCTCCACACTTTCACTTTTGCAATAATCCAACAAGCAACTCCAGAGCTTCTCTCTCTAGAACCCGAAACTTCTCTCTAACTTTTCTCCCAAACCGACCGGCCAAATCTCGAGTGCTATACGTCATCGGAAAGATCTCGAAGAGTACTACACGGATTTGCTATTGCATGTGCGATTTCATACGGTTTTGAGGTAAGAATCGCCCTTTTCGTTTTCTGCACTTTTCGGTTTTGAAGTAAAAAAAATTCAATTTTATCATTTTCATGCGATTTTAAGCTATTTTGATGAGGTATTAACTCGAGTTTGGTAGAGTATATATAATAGAATTGAAAACTAGGCTTATTACTTCGCTTATTTGTGATTTTTAGACTTGAAAATGCATGTTTAAAGCTGAAACTTATGAACAAACTCGAGTATGCGTAGAACAAACTCGAAATGCCAAGAACAAGCTCGAATAGAGCTAAATTCGAGATGTTGTTCGAGTTTAACCCCTATGTTCGAGTCTATATATTCGAGTTTAGCATTCATATTCTAGTTTACTCCCTTTCTCGAGTTTATTTTCGAGTTTAACCCTATGTGTTCGAATTTGATGCTCAAATTCGAACCCCCCCTCCCCTAAATTCGAATTAATTGATAAAATTCACGGGCAACGCATGAAATAGCAAAATAAATAGCAAAATATTTAGCTAGAAGCTATGGTTTATAGATGTTGGAATATTGAGCTAGCATTATTAATTTAGCATATGTTCTGTAATAATAAACTTCAGATATTATACATAAGCCATTTAGCCCAGTTGCGAGTCAAAGCCAGAGCCAGAATATATTAAGCCTAGATAAGCAAGTGCAAGCGTTTCAAAGCAATTAAAATCATAGAAAGCCAGTGCAAGCATTTTCAGTACAGTGAGTAACAGTTATTCTTGTTTACATGTTTTCTATGAAATTGAGACATAAATTGCTTCTATATGATTTCTTTGCAATTCAATAGACTTTTGTGAGTGAAGGCGAACATTGTGGTACAGGTGATGCCCAGCTTAGCCGAATCTTACATTTGATCTATTAATATGCATATTTATCTGCTATCTGTTTATTGTTCTGTATACTATACAGCAAGCTTTGTTTTAGCGTTTCTTTGTGCATCTCATAAGAATTATATTTAGCAAGCAAGCAATTCTGATGCTCACCACTATCCCTAAGCATTACGCGGGTAGCTAGCCCCGCATCACAGATTGATCATCTGTCAGCGGTAAACCCCTAGTGGTGGCATCTCCTTTCTGCATGAAATGTCTCAATCGTGCAGCATTCTTTCTGGGTATTAAGCAAACAAGAAAGCAAGCAAGCATAACAGCCTTTATAGGCACTTTCGCCTCATATTTTGCATGCATTCATGAATATCTGTTTAGTCACTAAGCTTTAGCTTACAGTTGCTACACACAATTTTTACAGGAAAAGGTAAAGAACAAGCTGGACCTTCTGCTTAGGTCTATTATCTGATCAACCCAGAGGACTTAGCTCACTTTCAGCTTGTGGTATAGCTTTATGATGCCTTGGGTTCTGGGTAGCTGCTTTTATTTAAATTATGATGTTTTAGCAACTTAGTACTGTAACCTTGTAGCACGTGTAGTGCAAGACTTATTGTAATATTTTTTATTTGGCTTTATGCATTTATTATTATTCCTGGGATAAGCAAGCGTGTTTTAAAGCAAGGATGTGACACCATGATGCTCTTATTGAGAATGTGGTGAAGTTTGAGAGCGATGTAATTGAATATGCAGCTGAATCTATTCATTACAAAGGGTTGTATAATGATCTTTTAAATGTTTTTCAAAGCAACCCAAAACCCGATCCTTCAGAGACTAACTTAAATACTGAAAGAGAACTTAGGGAAGCAAAATAGTTTTTTGAAAAGGGTAGGGTCATTTTTCTTAGAAAAGAAAACCAATTTGATGAGGCAAGAAGAGTGTTCTCAATACAAGAACACAATTTTAAAACTGACTTTAAGTTCTTTGAAAGTGTATGAGATAAACTTCTCGATATCATCAATGACTCAGAGATTCAGGCCTCACATGTTATAAATTAAGACTCTAATCATGCTTTCCCAGCTTAAAGTATTTGTGAAAATAAGGAGTCTGTTAAGGTAAAAGAAAAAGCAGAAGTTCCTGTCACGATTTTCAAAGGTGAGACTTCAAAAACTTCCAAAAAACCTGCTTCTAAAAAGACTTCACATTATTCATCTAAGAATGGTCTGTCTACTAAGAAAAAGTCTCACCCAGGAACTTCTCCTTGCTTAAAATCTTCTCAAAACCCTAACTCATCTCATTTTGTTTTGTCGGATGCAAAGAGAGGTTCGAGATCTCAAGTAGGGAAAAAGGAGTATTTAAAGAAGTAGTATGAGTCAAGCGATAATGTTTTTGTCGATAAGGAGAATGTGCCACAAACTTGTATTCCTAGTTCTGTTGAGTCTAATGTGTTGAAGGACAAAATTTTGAATGATGTAAACGTTGATAAACCTGATTGTGATGTGTTACGATATTCAATTAGTAGTTTATTTCGTTTATGTCTGTCCAAATTTCGTCATTCAAATCCTGGGACATGAATGTTTTTGTGTCTTATCCTGCTCGATATAAAAGACATCATCCTAAGAAACATAACAAACAGACAACTGGTCCTGTTAATAAGACATGTGTTTCTTCAAAACTGTCGGTTCCCACTTACAAGTGGGTTCCTAAAGGTTCGATGTTAAAATCACCACAATGTAAAAAACAAATTCCTAAATGAGCACCGTTAACTATCATAGAAAAGTCTGTTGTGACCAACAAGGTAGTCTCCATATTCATATGGGTACCAAATGTTGTGCTGGTTTTATTTCTGTAGTATGGCTTCTGATCACTCAGTTCAGGACTAGCTTCTCATTCAGCAATTTCTTCTGAATAACATGGTTCTAAACATGGTTGGTTATTGTATCAAAGTAGGCTTCCAAGCAATTCGGCTTGAAACCCATGTTCCTTTGACTAGTCTCATCTTTACTACTCTTGGATCTTGTACTTAGTATGTAAAATACTAAATTTCAGGTAAAATCAACGTGGTACATGGATTCTGGCTGTTCTAGGCATATGACTGTTCAGAAGGAGTTACTATCTAACTTTGTCGAATAGTACTGCGACTTAGTTAGATTCGGAAACAACGATCACTATACAATCTTAGGCTATGGGAATTTAATTCCAGACAATCTTACCATTAGAAATGTTGACTATGTTCACGGATTAATTCATAATCTCTTTAGCATAGGCCAATTCTATGATAAGGGTCTAGAGATAAACTTCAAGGCCAAGAAATGCAGTGTAAGGAATGAATCGGGTAAAGATATCTTGTCGGGTCTCTCAACTCAAACCTGTATACCATTTATGCTTCCAAGATCAAGCTTCAAGACAACGTTTGTCTTCTTTATAAAGCATCATCGAAGGAATCGTGGCTATGGCACAGATGGTTGTCTCATCTGAATTTTGACAACCTGAACAAGTTTGTGTCTAAGCATTTGGTGAAAGGATTGTCTGAACTTCGATTCAACATAGACCATCGGTGTGGTTCATGTGAAAAAGGAAAGATGAAGAAATCACCTCACAAGGCACAACTTGAAACATCCACTAAAAGTATTATAAAACTAATGCATATTGACTTGTGTGGACCCATGCGTACTCAAAGCATCAACGGAAAATGGTACATTTTTGTCATAGTTGATGACTACTCAAGATATACCTGGGTCAAGTTTCTAAGATCAAAAGATGAGGCTTCAAGTCAGATCATTTACTTTCTTAAAGGCGTTGAGACTCAAAAGCAGCTCTATATTCAGTCAATCCGAACAGATTATGGAACAGAACTCAAGAACTCGGTCATTGATACTTATCTCAATTCAAAGGGCATCCATCATTAATTTTCCATTGCCTGGACTCCAAAACAGAACGACATTGTCGAAAGGTGAAATCGAACTTTAGTGGAGGCCGCTCGCACGATCTTGCTTACTCCAAGCTATCGATGTTCTTATGGGCTGAGGCTGTTTCAACTGCGTGCGATACTCAGAACAGATTCATAATTCATAAACGTTAGAACAAAACACCTTATGAATTATTTCTCAAGAAAGGACCTTACATCAAATATTTGCGTGTTTTTGGATGTAGGTGCTATTTGCTTAACAATCGAGATAATCTGGGTAAGTTCAATGAAAAGGCCGATGAAGCGATCTTCATTGGATAAACAACAAATTCAAAGGCTTATAGGGCATACAACACACGCAAAAGAATGGTCAACGAGAGTGTCAATGTCACTTGCGATGAATCATTTGAGCTGTCACCTTAAGTGGATAGCTCCGGACCAAGGATTGTGCATGCTACTTCTTCAGGATCTGAAACGATACTACAGAACATAATCCTGAGGATTTACATTCTTTGTGTGATATTTTGTATAAAGATTATTTCCCTTCTTCTTCTTCTTCTTCTTCTTCTTCTAACCCTACTCATAATAATTCTACAGATTCTACCACCATTACTACAATTCTATCCACACTGCAAATAACTTCATCGTATGATTCTTCAAGAATGGATATGACATCAACTAGTAACAATCAAAGTGCATGTTTAACATCTTCTGAACATCCTACCGTTTCAGAATCGGAGACAGATCACATAGTGTTTCCATCTTTTGAAACAATAGATCAGCAAACTGCATCTCTGCCTGATCTAATCACTGCAGTATCTTCTAGATCACCACTTCCACATACCATAAGATGGACAAGAACTCATCCAACTGATCAAAACATTAATGACCCATCGACTGCTGTTAAGACAAGAAGTGCCTCAACAAATGAATGTTTGTTTGCCTCATTCCTAAGCATGGTGGAACCAACGAATTTAGATGATCCCTTAAAGGACCTTGATTGGTTTATAGTAATGCAAGAAGAGCTGAATCATTTTGAACGACTGAAAATATGGAGATTAGTTCCCAAATCTATTTATCATATCATCATTGGCACCGAAAGGATTTACAAAAACAAGCGAGATGAAAACGCGAAAGTAGTAAGGAATGAGGCACGTCTTGTCGCTAAGGGTTATCATCAACAAGAAGGCATCGATTATGATGAGACCTTCGCTCCAGTAGCTCTGGTCGAAGCAATCATAATATTTATGGCGTTTGCGGCACACAAGGATTCGAAAGTGTACCAGATGGACGTCAACGCAGCTTTCTTGAATGGTGACTTAAACGATGAAGTCTATGTTGAACAACTTACTGGATTCGTTGATGTACATAAACCGGACGACCATGTTTATGTGCCAGACAAAGTCTTATATGGTTTAAAACAAACTCCTCGTGCCTGGTATGACAGTCTTTCAACCTTCTTACTAGAATATGGTTTTTCAAAAGGGATGGTAGACACAACTTTGTTTACAAAAAGGGGAGGCCCCTATGTGATGATGGTACAGGTATACACATTGATGATATAATTTTTGGCTTTACTGACCCTGAATTCTGTGAGAACTTCTCAAACCTTATGAAGTCGAAGTTTGAGATGAGTATGATGGGAGAGATGAATTTCTTCCTTGGATTACAAGTCAAACAACATTCTGATGGGATTTTGTTAATTAGTCTAAATATACTTATGAGTTACTCAAAAAGTATAAGTTAGACAATTGTACTTCGATTGCAACTCCCATGGCTTCAAACTGTAAGCTTGACACTTATCATTCGGGTCGAAGTGTTGATGCCACAACTTATTGAGGTATGATTGGTTCTCTCATGCTTCTCACGGCTAGTAGACGGGATATTATTTTTTCAACATGTCTCTGTGCTCGTTTCCAGGCCAACCCTAAAGAATCACTCCTGACCGCTGTTAAACGAATTTTCCTCTATTTAAAGGGTATGCCTAAACTTGGTCTATGGTACCCAAAGGGAACCAATTTTGATCTAAGTTCATTCTTAGATGTCGATATCGCAAGTTGCCGCATAGACATAAAAAGCACATCCGGAGACAAACATTTTTCGGAGATGGGTTAGTGAGTTGGTCATCCAAGAAACAGAATTGTGTTTCCACATCCACAACTGAAGCTGAATATGTAGCAGTTGCAAGCTGCTGCTCTTATGTTCTGTGGATGAGAACACAATTCCGTGATTATGGATACTCACTTTCAAATATCCCAATTTACTATGATTCTCGTGTTGCTATTGTTATTTCTTGTAGTCCAGTTCAACACTCATGGACAAAGCATATGGATATCATATATCATTTAATCATAGATCATGTAGAACACTGTACAGTTAAGTTAAATATTGTTGGTACTGAATTTCAATTTGCTGACATGTTTACAAAAGCCCTAGATGAGCCTCGTTTTTGGTTTTTAGTAAGTCAGATAGGCATGCTGATTCCTCGAGTTGAAAAGTAGATGATAGTCTGCAAATCTGCTTGGAAGAAGTTATTTGATCTATATCATTGAATACAATGAACTGTGTGGGTGTACTATAACATATTCTTCAACTGAGTCGAATCTACACTGCATCTTTCATGATTAATGATTTTGATAAGATCAATGTGTCTTGTGCTTTACATGGGTCATCATCAGGTAAGTTTTGGGATGTATTTTCGGGTTTAATACAAGGTTGCATGGTATTCTGTGTGCAATCTTGTAGGGGGAGAATACAAGTAATGTTTTTTCTGCTGTTTATATATAGTTTATAGTTATAGTTAAATAATAATAAAAAAACACAAACAAACCATCAAAACTCAGTAAGATTTTATGTTTTAAGTTTTAATTAGTTTAGATTGTTTTTTTCATTTGTGCTTCGTAGATTAAATCGTTTTATTTTTTATTTTTTGGTTTAAGCTGCATTTATAGTTTTAATTAGAAAAACAACAAAAAGAGTTTTAAAATATTTTGGATAATTTAAGTTATATTTCGTTTAAGTTTAAAAATAAAAGAAAATTCAAAAAGACATTTTATTTTCATGTTTTTTTTTGGATAGTTTAAGTTATATTTCGTTTAAGTCTAAAATTAAGAAAAAACTCAAAAATATTTTATTTTTTCTTGTTTTTTTTGGATAGTTCAAATTTTAAAAAAATCAAAATGATTTTATTTCTTTGTTGTTTTGTATCGTTTAAAGTTTTTTTTTCCTATTGTCTTTTTTTGGTTTAGTTTTGATTAAATTCAAGTTTAAATTTTTAAAAGTTCTTTCTAATGTTATATTTTTTGTTTTGATTAATTCTAAGTTTAAAATTAAAAGAAAATTCAAAAAGATTGTATTTTTTGTTTTTGTTTTGTTTAGTATTAATTAGTCCATAGTTAAGGTTTAATTAGTTTAAGTTTTTTTTCTTTTATCTTGTCTTAAGTTTTTATCTTCATTTTTTTGGCTTTAAATTAAAAAATGTTTTTATTTAATAATTAGGATAAAAGGGGTTTTAATTTAAAAATGTTCATTTTTTTGAAAAACCCGATCCATACAATCTTGTGGATCTAGGGTTTAAGAAAAAGAAAGGGGGCCGCTAGTTGTTTTTTTCTTCTTCCTTCCTCTTTCGCTGTTACATTCTCCTTGGCGGCTTGGCTCCTCTCCAAACCGAGTTCATCTCATTTGTATCGATTCATCAACAGGTAAGTTTTTTTTTTGTTTTTTCGTTTGTTTTCTGTTGTGTTCTAACCTAATCGTCTTCCTCATCCTAATCTCTGATTGTTACGGTTTTCTTGTCAAACACATGAGACGAATTCAGGAAGCTTCTTATTGTAAATGAGTTTTAAAAAGTATTTTTCTAGTCTTGGAAGTGAGTGTGTGATTTAGATTTGAATGCCTCTATTTGGAATTCCATACACAAGTCTCCAAGTCTTGAAATAATTTTTGAACTGATTTTTTCAAGTCTGGATGTCCTGACTCTCGGATGTCTTGTTATTGCATTATCTTCAAGCACCAAGTGTAGGATGTCTCAAGTCTCGGATGTTTTTCTAATGAGTTGATAATAATGTTCGAAATCCGAGACTCATCACATCTCAAGTCTTGGTTGTTCTTCATGTCATTGATATGCATTCTGAGACTTAAAATTATTTCTAACTGTTATTCTGATCTCAGATGTGTTTCTGTTCTGTTTAAAGAACAAGTCTCGGATATAACAAGTCTCGGATGTGTTGTTGTTTTGTTTGTAGAATAAGTATTTGATCTCGGATGTCTTCTGTTTGATTAGGCTTTGAACAAATCTCTAATGTTCCAAGTGTCTCAAATCTTGGATTTTAGATGTCCCTAGTCTCTGTTTGAGTTGATCTAACAGTGGTTGCAATCTAAGATTCAAAACATCTCAAGTCTCGGATGTCCTTTACGTGGTTATGTGGCTGCTACATTGCTTAAACTGTGAGACTTGGAAAATTTTTCTTTCCAACGGACTGATTTAAACTATCTTGAAGTTTGTGTGTGTTATTTTGTGTGTGTGTGCCAAGTATTGATTGAATCTCAGACTTGTCTATTCACCTTATGCAATCTATCTGGGTGAACAAGTCTCAGAATGGTGGATACCTTCTAAGTATTGCACATGTCTCGAAACAAGTCTCAGGCATGTTTGTGTGGTATCTGTTTGTACTTTATTGTTTTCTAAGTACGGATTATGTCTTGGAGTTTCTTGTCACTAATTTGTGAAGGAACAAATGACTTAGTATTTATACTTTCATCCACTAATCGGTATCTAACATTTTGTTAATCATACAGGATTCAACGGCTAGTACTTCAAATAACGATCAAAATCCATTGAACACTCAACCAAACATTCGAATACCACCCATCGACCAAATACTCGATTCTGGACGCTGGTTGCCTATTGAGGAAAACAACTGGCAATGGGATACAACATTCTTATGCAGAGATTTTTAAATGTCACCCTCTCTACCCTGTTCTTTCTGAAGCCTATCTAGTTCCTCACGTTTACCAACAACAAATCTGGCACCATTTGGCATTTCATAGCGATGCAAACCAATTTTACTTCACCAGTGTTATAGATAGAACGAATGTCAGATTCAATATCTCTACATTCCGATCAATTCTGAAGTTTCCAGCCAAAAATTCAAGGCATGACAGACAGAACTAGGATGAAGATGTAGAAAAAGTCGAGTTCGTTACCACATCCTGACTCTCGGTTACAACAAACCACTAGACAAACTCTCTCTATTTCAGGTAAAAGGCCTTCAAGGACACTGGTAGTTTATGCTTGTGCGTTCGATAGACATTACGACTATGCTAAATTTGTCTGGCTTGAATTGAAGGATGCTGTGGTGGCTAAAGGCTCTTTACGAAAAGTAAGGAAGTTTGTTCCATTTCAGAGATTCTTTCAAAATTAGATTAAGCACTTCATAGAAAAGCATCCTTCTATTCAGAAGAGAAATCTACATGTTAATTCCAAAATATTCAAACTGCGATTTCTCAAAACTCATGAAGGGGATCCCACTGTAAAACAGATGACTAATCCAATGGAACTTATAAGATATTCTGATGCTACATAGGAGTGGTGATTGCTTATAGAAATAAATTTCATGTGCCAATGGGACACCATTAACCGGATCACTCTACCCAAGGCGATTCCTATAATAGTGATGAGAGTGAAAGTGCGAGCATAGCGAAAGCAAGTCAGACAGAATCTGACTCTGCAGAGAATATAAGTAGTGAGGGGGAGAGTTTCGAAGATTCTGAGAGTGGAAAAACTAAACACAATGAGGGACAAAGTTTATCATCTGAGGGTGTTAGGCACAAAAAGGCCTCAATCAAACCTGTCTATATCATAGGGAGAGATTTTTAATCAAACCTGTTTGATACACTTAAGGAAATAATTTATGGCTTTTTAATGCCTTATTGAAACCTGATAAATGATTTGAAAAATAAGCCCAAAACTGTTTACACTGTTACATTAGTTGTAACCTGGCAGAATGGCAAAGCTGTCTATAACTGTTGGACAGGTTTGACATAAACTGTCTAAGCTGTTCATATCTGTTGAACAGTTTTGACCCAAGTAAAGTGTTCTGTTCTTTGTGAACAGATTTAACAGTTTATGAAATTGTTTCCATATCCTTATGCAAAGTCTTGGACGTGAAGAACCGTCTACAAATCAAGACAAAGTGGAAAATCAGAAGCTGCCAGTTCTGCCAAAGCTGCTTTGAAGCATGAAGACAAAAAGGATATCTGAAATGGGCGACAGACCATTTCTTATATAAAAATAGCAATACATAAAGAGGAATGGATTAAAGTTGACATTCCTCTTTAAGGTAAAGTTGAGGACAACAGAGACAAAAAGGAAAAGACAAAGATTCTGCTACATATGGACAAAATCTGTTTTGTCAGACGTGTAGAAAAGCATCCTTGATTTTTTGTAAAGACATTGCACTATCTCAACAACAAATTAAGAAGTTTCACTCAGATTCACTGAGTGAGTATAAAAGGAAGCTTTTAAGGAATCAGAAAAAATCAAGAGAAACATCCACAAGCTCAAAACGTGCAAAAAGGGTGTTTTTCATACATGCAAGTTCTTCTTTCAATTGAAACTAGAATAGTGAAAGTGTGTCCAAGCTGTTATACTTCAAAGTTGTCTGTGTCTTGTAAAACAGTGAGTGAGTTCATTGTAACTAGTCTGAGTGACTCTTAGATTAGTTAATTGTCTGTTGTTCTGTCATCTTTGTTTGGATCGTTCCGCAATCTAAACCTGTTTGTAATTAACACTTGTTAATATATATATATATATATATATATATATATATATATATATATATATATATATATATATATATATATATATATATACTGTGTGTGTGTGTTCAAAAGAATTAGTTGTATTCACCCCCTCTACAGCCTATAGTAACATACTTGGGATACATGGTGGGACCTACAACTGGTATCAGAACAGTTTAGAGTGTGTGTTAACTCTAAATCTCTCTCATTTTCGATTTCCCACCATGGACAACAGCCTGCAAACTCTTCTTCTTATTATGATAATGGGTCTATGGCAAAACCCCCAAAGTTTAATCATCAGAACTTCTCTAGTTGGAAGTGCAGAATGATGCTCTACATAGAGAATCTGGATGTGCAACTACCAGAGATAGTGATGGAAGGTCCATATGTTCCCACATCTGTCACTACTATTACTCCTGCTGTTGAAGGTGTTGTTCCTGAAGTCAGGACTACTGAGAAAGCAAAAGCTCAGTGGACTGATGAAGATAAAAGACTAGTGGCCCTGGATGCAAAAGCCAGAAACAACCTTGTCATCTCTCTACCTAATGATGTGTTCAAACAGGTTGAGAAGATGGAAACTGGTAACGAAATGTGGGATACTTTGTGTACTGTGTATGATGGCCCCACATCACATTGGATAACAGGATCAATAATCTTGTTAGACAATATGAGCTATTCTTTTCAAAACCCAAGGAGAGTCTCACTGAAACCTACACCAGGTTTGCTGTTTTAATCAATGATATCAAAGCTGTTAGGATCACTAAGGACAGTTTAGCCCTGGTGAACAAGTTCTTGGACATATTGCCTAAGGAATGGAACTACTTCTCTACTATCCTAAGAAATTCACGCACTATCAAAGGCATGGATCTAGTCAATCTCTATGGATCCTTGCTGAATGATGAACAATCAAGGCAACAAAAGAGAAATGTCTTGGAAATGTCTAAGAGAGGTGCAGCCTTAGTGGCTAGTGTGAGACAACCTGTAAATCAGTTGTATGATGTATTCACATAGCTGATCAATAGGCTGATGATGAATTGGAGGTGATGTCCGAAGAAGAAGATGATTGTGAAGATCTTACTGAACCTGATGATGAGAAAATGATTGTTATGCTTGTCAGAAAATTCAATAAGAAAAGATTTGGAAGTAAATTGCCACAAAGAAAATCAGGAGCTATCAAAAAGAAAGCATTTGATAAATCCAAGGCTGAGTGCTATAAACGTGGCAAGACTGGCCATATAGCTACTGTCTGTGTGTCTAAAGTTGTTGGCCAATCTTCCAAACCTTACAAGACAAACACAGACAATGGTTACAGGGTTAATTACCTTATGGATATTGCCAAGTTGAAAAAGTTAGAACACTCTATGGCTTCTAATAAACAGAAGGGACTAATGGCTGAAACATGTGAATTGGAAGACTCTGATTCATCTGATGAAGAGGACAACAACTTTCTGGTAGCCAACACTGATGTTCCTTCTTCAAATAACTTCAAACAAGACTTGGCAGAAGCTGAGGGTCTTAGCTCTTTGGAGAACTGGATTCCCACAATGATGTACAAGGTACAAAATTTCAAAGATTACAGCTCTGAAGAAAAAGTTATAATGTTTTATTACTTACTTGTGGATTTGAAAGCTGCTATTGAGAAGCATGATGCTTAAAAGTATGAAATCTCAAAATTAAAAACTGATCTTCAAATAAAATCTAATAAACTGGACAGTATTCATAAGTTGAAAACTATACTTGATGAGGTAAAACACATCAATACAATTTTATTAGAAGAAAAGATAGAAACAGACTTAAAACATTCGAAGCTTCAAAAGATTGTTGACTCTTGGTGCCACTCAGCTAAAAGAGAAAATCAGTGTATGAATGAGCAGATTCCTGCTCAAATCCAAGCCTATCTTGGAGGAGACCTTGATACAGCAGCTTCAATTGTTGAAATCAAGAATCTGGTAACAGATTTGTCCTCTCCTGGTGTGCTTCCAAATACATTTATTCAAAATGTCAGTGGAAAGCTGATTTCAAAAAATAGGTTTGTCATGACTCAAAATACTGACAAATTATGTGAAAAGGCTGTAAAGGTTGATGATGGAATGTGTTCTCCATCAAACCATCCAACTAAGTGTCTAGCAAGTTCACATAAACAAAGAAATGGAAAACAAGTTAAAACTGTTGCATTGGCCACAAACCTTGTCAATAAGACAGGTTCTGAAACCATAGCAAACAATAAGAAACATGTTCCTCCATTCAATGCTGAGTTGGTTATAAGTGAAAGAAAACCTTTTGTTAAAACCAAGCATGATGATCATACTACCACAAGTAGACAAAAATCATCACAACTCAGTAAAAGCAAACGCCAACCCATTGCTTAATCTGAGAAAACTAGAAATAAGTTTTCCAAACCTAAGGAAGGTCAGAAGACAGTAAACTTACCTGTATTTGATCTCTGTCCATCCAAAAAAAGGAAAGAGGATACAGGCAAAGCTGTTGCTATTGTACCTTCCATCAAATCTGTGGGCTGTACTAAAACAATTGAAACATTGAAAAACCTGTTGACAAGTCCAACAGAGATAAATCCGGGTGTGATTCTAGGAGTTATTCTTTCAAGAAATCTAAAAAGAGAAAATGTTATAAATGTGGAAAGAAAACTTACATGGCCAAAGACTGTCCTGAAACTAAGGACATAAGGCCTGCTGACACTGCTAGCTCCAACATTGCAAAATCAAGTCGTGTTGGAAGCAATCTTGTCATTGAGGATAGTATCTCAGCAGATACAATCCAAATTGGAAATATTAGTGTTGATCTAAGTGGTGCATCAACAAATGTTGATGAGGAAAGGGAACTAATCCCTATGATGAGTTCCCCTAAGAAATAAAGTTTCCTTTTGTTACTCTTCATGACAAACAACCAAGCCAGGTTTGGTACTTGGACAGTGGATGCTCTGCCCATATGACAAGTTGCAAGGAACTACTAAGTGACCTCAAGCCTAAGAAAGGCCCAAAAGTGACCTTTGGTGACAATGTCCAGGGATCTACAGAAGGGCATGGAACCCTTCATGCATGTGCAGCAATTTTCAACAGAGTAGCCTATGTGTCAAGACTAAAACATAAACTTGTAAGCATCAGTCAACTGTGTGATGCTGGCTACAAGGTTAACTTTGATGAGCACCTAGGTTACATACTGGATCCCCAAGGAAAAAGTTATGTTGTGTGCACAAAGAAGGAAAGGGGTATATATTGTAGACATGAAATCTGCTGACAAAAGGCTATCAGACCTGAACTTCAAGAATATCAACAAACTTTGTAAGAAAGAGTTGGTAACAGGTTTGTCTTCTATAACCTTTATTAAGGATAAACTCTACACAGCTTTTGAGACGGTTAAGCAAAGAAAAACATCCTTTAAATCTAAGCATAAATTCTCTATTGCTTCACCTCTCTTCTTAATCCACATGGACTTGTTTGGACCTGTTAATGTCTCAAGTCTAGGAGGTAGAAGATACACATTAGTAATGGTTGATGAGTTCTCCAGGTACACTTGGATAATCTTCCTGAAGACCAAGGGAGAGGCTGCCAGAGAAATTTTTGGGTTTATCAAGAAGATGGAAGTTCTGAACTCTGCAGCATCTTAGAAGTGATGATGGTATCGAATTCAAAAATAGTACTCTTGAGGACTTCTGTGAAGAAAAAGGAATTTCTCAAAATTTGTCAGATGTAAGAACTCCACAACAAAATGGAATTGCTGAAAGGAGAAACAGGACTCTCATAGAAGCTGCTAGCACAATGTTGTGTGCATCAGGACTCCCTTCATCATTTTGGGCTGAAGCTGTCAAAACTACTTGCTTCACTCAAAACAGATCCTTAGTTGTAAAAATGTTGAATAAAACTCCTTTTGAGTTACTCAAAGGGGGAAAGCCAAATATAAGCAATTTCCATGTGTTTGGATGCCCTTGTTTTGTTTTCATCCAAAGGGATCAGCTAGCCAAATTTGAACCAAAAGCTGATGAAGGAGTGTTTGTTGGATACTCAGCAGTTTCCAAAGCCTACAGAGTATACAATCCCAGGAGAAAGGTGATAGATGAATCTATAAATGTCACCTTTGAAGAGTTTGTAAATCCTTCAATCAAAGCTGATCCTGAATCAGTTTTAGGAGACTTAGCTTTGATGATCTTATGCATTACAGTACTGAAGAAAAAGACTCAAAAGCTTCCACATCACCCAGAGTGGAACTTTTTAACCACAATGGACATGATGATGACTATATTGGTACACTCTGTGTGAATAAGTGCATTGATATAGTTAATGTACCAAACGCAGAACCAATCAATGCTGATTTCCCTGAATCCTCAGTTGATGTGTTCAACAACAATAGTTCATTCTCAACGGATGAACAGGCTCAGAATATCAGTGTGTCTGAAAATATTGAGAGCTGGTCTACAAGACCTGTTGTGAATGAAACTAATTCAAAGGAGTCACCATTGAGGCATGATCCTAAGTGGATCAGGTGTCACCAAAATTATCAAATCATTGGTGACATAAATAAAGTTGTGAAGACAAGATGGGACAGTCTTGGAAACTTTTGTATGTTTTAAAGTTTTGTGTCACTAATGGAGCCAAAGAAAGTCGATGATGCAGTAAAAGGTGCCAATTGGATCACTGCCATGCAAGATGAACTCAATCAGTTTGAGAGAAACAAAGTATGGCAGTTGATCCCTATGCCTAAAGGGAAAACTATTATTGGCACTAAATGGGTTTTCAGAAACAAAATGGATGAGCAAGGTCATGTCAATAGAAATAAGGCAAGACTAGTTGCTTAAGGGTATATACAAGAAGAGGGCATTGACTATGATGAAACATTTGCTCCATTGGCCAGGCTAGAAGCAATTCGTTTATTTCTAGCCTATGTTGCTCACAAGAGCATGAAGGTATTTCAATGGATGTAAAGAGTGCATTTTTGAATGAAAAGCTGCAAGAAGAGGTATATGTTAAGCAGGCTCCAAGTTTTGAAAATGAACGTCATCCAGGTTTTGTCTATAAGTTGGACAAAGCACTCTATGGTCTAAAACAAGCTCCAAGAGCCTGGTATGACACTTATACTGATATCCTTATGCGCAATGGATATTCCAGAGGTGAAGTGGATGCTACATTATTCATGAAGAAAGTGAAAACTGGTATAATGCTTGTTCAAATTTATGTGGATGATATTATATATGGTTGTACTAATGAACAGTTGTGCTAAAATTTTTCACTCCTCAAGAAATCTAAACACGAAATGAGCATGATGGGTGAACTGGCTTTCTTTCTAGGATTACAGGTTAGACAAACCCCAAATGGAATCTTTACAAATCAAAGAAAGTACACATTATATCTTTTGAAAATGTTTAAATTTGATCGATGTTCCCCCATCTAAACCTCAATGGCAACCAATGTTAAATTGAATGCGGATACCTGTGGCAAGTCTGTTTCAGTAACAGCTTATAGAGGTATGATTGGGAGCTTGCTGTATTTAACTACTAGTAGACCAGATATAATGTTTGCGACCTTTCTATGTGCTAGGTTTCAAGCGGATCCAAAGGAGTCACATCTAGTTGCTGCAAAAAGAATCTTCAGTATCCTAAAGGGTACACAAGGTTTGGGTCTTTGGTATCCCAAAGATCCAGCCTTGATCTAATTGGTTATACAGATTCTTATTTTGCAGCTTGCATGCTAGATTGGAAAAGCACATTAGGTGGATGTCAACTCCTTGGTGGAAAGTTGATCAGTAGGTGTAGGAAGAAGCAGAATTCTGTTTCTACTTTTACTGCTAAAGCTGAATATATTGCTGCTGAAAACTTCTGTGGACAGATTCTATGGATGCAACATCAGCTTGAAGATTATGGCATTGTATATAGGAAATTTCCTATTCTATGTGATAATACAAGTGTTATAGCCATCTCCAACAATCCTGTCTTCCACTCTAGAACAAAGAATATAGAAGTCAGACATCACTTCATTAGAGATCAAATCCAAAAAGGTAATGTGGAGGTAACTTTTGTTACCACAGAAGAACAACTTGCAGATATTTTCACCAAACCTCTTGATGAAAATAGGTTTAATTCCCTCGTATGCAAGCTGAGAATGTTAAATTAAAGTGACTAAGTGTCATTGATGTTCAAAGGCCACTTAATCAAATCTAGTAAAATCTATCTAAACAGCTTTGACAGTACAGGTCTCACTGGCTCTGTACTTAGTCAGTTTGTTAAGATTTGAACAGGTTTGACAAAGTAACAGGTTTGAGAAAATAACAAGTTTTTCAAAACTAAGTTTTTCTTTTAAACCTGTTTGGTTGTCTAAACCTGAAACCTGCTCACTCCGTATTCAATCATACAAGGCAAAGCCTTGTAATCTATTCAGTTATTAAACATGTTTCACATTGAAAATTGTCCCATATAACTGTACAGGTTTCACAGAAAGGATTCAGAATGATCAACTTTGTATGAGACACTTTCATCACAGGTTTGAACATCAGCTTTTAATTAACATTACTTCACATTTAAAGTTACATAAATTATGTATTTATTTATCTTAATTACCTGCGGATAATGTGTGTTATGTGTTAAACCAACCGCCCAACATGCTGACGTGGTAAACCGTTCCGATTCCGTTAGTCATCATATTTCAAATCAACCACCCAAAATTTTCTCTCCCCACTATCTCACATTCAAATCCTATAAATACCCATATCACTGTTTCATCATCATCATCATCTTCTTCTTACTGCATCTATACCCTCTGGTAAACCCAAAATACTTGCAAAAGAATTTGTGTCCAAAAATCGTGCATCCTCACCTACTCCAAAAATGGCCTCCAATACCCCCTTTGTTCCTGTATTCCTTGGTGATGATGTTGTCAAACACCCATCAGTCACCATTATGTTAACCATCAAACCCACAAACTATGTGGCCAACCAAACCATTCCCAAAAGCTATGTTGGGAAAGGCTATAAATAGATGGTTGAATTCCTGAAGGCTCATCCTCTAAACTGCGTCATGAAAGCCACTCGTGGTGTCATGTTTCAGGAAACGGTTTATAAGTTCAGTTGTAACTGTTCTTATGACCCTGCTACCAAAACCATTAGGGGAACCATTCTCAACAATACTCAAACTGTTGAGATAACTACTTCTCTTCTTCAGGAGATACTTCGTCTTCCTGTTGCTGAAAAATATGACAAACCTCAGCCTGAGAACCAACAAATGGAAAATTTTCTATGCTTCTGTGGTGTGTCAACACCAAGGGTGGGTGCTACTCCGTTCAGAATAGAGCTTTCACCGACTTACAGCTTTCTCTTTGCCTCATTGGTAATGAGCCTAAGCTATAAAGTTGGTTTGTTTGATCAGCTTAGCCGCGATGAAGTCCAAATAGCACTGCAGTTTGTGAATGGGACCACTCTGAACATGGCCAAATGGATATTTTCCAATCTGAGGGCCTTTGTGGAACAAGAACAGCATCCCACAGCTGTCAAATACCCCATATTTTTTAGCCTCATCTTTAGACATGTTTTTGGTTAAAACCACTACAACTCCCAACTATACTTGAAGTCTACGGTGTTTACTGTCATTTGAAACAAGGTATTCCATGCTCCAGTCTCTGCTGATAATCCTCCTCTATCAACTCCAATGAGGAGGTTATTTGGTTTAGTGGAAGGACATTCTACTCAGAAGGTGGATCCAACTCTTGCTCCCACAGGAAAATCCAAATCCAGGACTAAAAAGGCAAACATGCCTTAAAGTCTTGTGAAGCTGGGCCTGTCACCAAGAAGGCCAAAATAGCTATGTCTGCACCCTCAGCCTCATTGACTAAGGGGGTGTAGGCTGGTCACCCTGGTTCATCTGTTGAACCTGAAGCCTTTGTGGCTAGTGGCTCTGTGCCAACTGAGACTATGGAACAGCTTGCACCACCTGTTTCTAGCCCAGTCTCCGCACTAGTCCAAACACAACATCCTCCCCCTTCTCCTTCATCCCCCAGTTCCTACTCTAGGAAAAGGAGAAAATCCTTTGCCAGAAAGAAAACCACCAGCATACCCACTCATCAAAGCCCCTCTGACCCCTCTCCACAGGAGTCAGTTGAAAAAGAAGCACCCCCTACTGCATCCCCCTCTCCTAGTTTGGGAGAAGGTGCATCCACAATGGGGTCTGCTTCACTCCATCCTGAGTCAACCCAGAGTCAGCCTGAGCCCTCTGGTTCCTCCCAACAGGAACCAGTTGTACATATGAAGGAAACCACATCAACTATCCCTACCTCTCAATAGGATGGGGATGTTGAAAGACAGGATCACTCTCCACTCCATACTAAGTCCACACTATCCCCTTCTCATGATTCTCCTTCACACCCTGAGTCTGCAAAAGGTGTCAAAACAGTTGGTAGTAGCTAACCAACTGATCAGCCTTCATCTTCTACTCCTCATGATGCAGCTGATCCATCCCCAACAGATGCTGAAGGACCAACTTCCCAGGCTGATGATCCTCAGTGTACAGAAAAACCCTTTGATGAAGCCTTTCCTCAAGCACAAATTCCATCATAAGTTTTCACTGCTGCTGATGTTGAAATGCACACCTCCTCTCCCCATGAAGAAGTGCCTCAAAACCAAGGCACTACTAAGGGAACCACCCATGCTCTTGATGAAGGTGTCACATTCCCAGTGGCATTTGAAAGACACTCATCTCCTGTCACCTCACCTCATGAAGCAGGTTTAGCAACCGCTGAAGGTATTCTTGATCCCTCCAAGCTGGGTCACTTAACATTTGCACAGGCTATGGAACTTCTTTCCAATGATAAGAACAAAATGCAAAAACCTTCAGAATCGAACCTTATCCCAATTACTTCGAGTGGTTATTCCGAAGAACATGAGAACTTGGGAGAATTGTTTGCCTTTTGCAGAGTTTGCTTACAACATGAGTGTTCCTTCTGGCACTAACTTTTCTCCTTTTGAAGTTGTTTACGGATACAATCCATTGAGTCCTCTTGACCTTGTTCCTCTTCCCATCGAAGAACGATCCAGTTTAGATGGAAAGCAGAAGGCAGAATTTGCAAAGCAATTACAAGGAAAGGTAAGACTCAATATTGAGAAAATGACAGAATAATACACAAAGCAAGCAAATAAAGGCAGGAAAAAGATATTGTTTGAAGCTGGAGATTGGGTATGGCTGCACTTGAGGAAGGATACATTTCCTACCAAGCGAAGATCCAAATTGAAACCTAGAGGAGAAGGACCATTTAATGTGCTCGAAAGGATCAACGACAATGCTTACAAGCTAGATCTTCCAGGTGAGTATCAAGTTAGTTCAACATTCAATGTTTTTGACTTGTCTCCTTTTGATGTAGGGGATGCGTGGACGAATACTTTTCAAGGGGGAGAGAATGATGGAGGATCATCAAACCATTCCAAAGATGTCATGGAAATACGTGAAGGCCCGATGACAAAAGGACGAGCGAAGAAGATCAAAGAAGTTTTTACGAGCTTAGTTGTTGATATCCGAGAGTCTGACCGCAAGTGATGAAACATGTTACTAGACATGAAGCATTGGATCCTAATATGGAAGCATAAAAGCCCAAAAGTTGCATTTTATTGAGTCTTTGAAATACTATGGGCTAATACTAAGCCCAAGTGGTAGAATGGATGTATTTTGAAGTCCATTAGAAGTTTATTTGAGTCCAATAAAGGCCTACAAATGCCTAGTCCATTTTTTTTAGTTTAAAAGTGCTAGAATTATCTACCAAGTGATGACAAAATGTCTAGATTCATGGATTAAAGTCCCTTCTTTAATCCATTGAATTTAATTAGTGTCTTTTGAGTTGGTTTTTGAAGCCTTTAAATACATGGCTTCCAATTTACTTTTAAATCAATTCACTTGAGAAATATATATATCTTTGTTTTGAGTTTTACTCATCTTTGTGAGCTTTGTTCTTTGTTGGAGAGTTCATAGTTCACGAACTTATCAAGATTGTGAGCACATTCTTGTGGCGTTCTCGGATTCCTTTGGTTCTTAGTTCTTATAACTAACGGGTCAGGGACTTGCTCTAGGCGTGTTGGAGTCCCAATTATCGGGTACTTTCACGCCTATTCTATCCTATACGATGGTTCCAAGTTACATTTAACTTTCGGGTCAACGTTTCATTTCACAGACAGGGCTATCCCCCATCTTTCAGCAGTCACACCCTGCTACCCCGGCTGGCAGCGAGGCGTGACGAGTGCGGAAGCGTAATCATAATCATAACGAACGACCACTATATGGACGTTTTCAGAAATTAAATCGGTTTAACTTTGAAATAGGGAATGTTTTACAAACCAACATGAAATGTAAATAGTTCGCAAAATACAGAGATTCGAATACATAATTTAAGGATTTATTATCATGCAAATAAATCTCTGTTGGTTGCCGAAAAATATTGCGACTCCAAAATATGTCGAAGCCTCAGATTGCTTCTGATGAATGCGCAACCTGAAAATATATGCTAAAATACGTCAACAAATTGTTGGTGAGTTCATAGGTTTACGCGAGAAGACACATTGTATGGACATTAACAAATGAGTTGAATTTATAAAAGCATACACTCTATGTATGTATTACATAACATCATGCAACCGAAGCTTAATTAAATGAGTTTGCCTTGTGCAGTATCCCCGACTGTAATACCGTGTGTTAAATATATATGCATTCCAGTGTTAGCCGGTGAGACTAACCCGAATGGGGGACATGACTCCCGATAGATCTATGCACAATATATTTGCGCTTACAAATAAATGTAACTAACAGTTCATGATATGACGGTTGATGGAACCACACAAACATATGTGTAATACATATAAGAAATAAACAGTTTTGATGTCCATATGAAAAATGTTGCATGTATTTCCACCCCAATAGGTAGTGAAAATAGGGGCTATGAAGACTCACCTTTGTTTATTTCGTTGATGTTTTGATCTGAGTTGACAGTGCCGAAACTTGAGTACGTCCTATGATTTTTACGTGCACAGGTTAATATTGTTATTTATGTATCCTTGAATATTTTTATATATAGGATATTTATGCAAAAATCTTACCATTTATTTTAAATGGCAACTCATGTTGTATAAATATTCATATTTATTTATAAAATGTTGTTGATATACATTTATAAAATATATAACTTGTCACTTGTAGGAATTAATTTATTTCCTTTGGTTCTAAAATGATTTTGTTGAACACACACACACACACAAATATATATATATATATATATATATATATATATATATATATATATATATATATATATATTTGTACAAAAATATATACATATATATTTGCACGGATGAAAATGTGATGATAAATATGTGTATTTTCACAAGGTTATGAAAATGACTTGTAAATGATAAGTTTTTATAATATATATGTTTTACGAAAATTATATATGTTGTTTCATGATGCATATTTGCATGGTTATTATTTATGCAAAAGTTAAATTAAATTTTTAAAGTGTAATTTAAAATAAAGAAATACTTATAATTATATTTTTATAAATTCTTCGAAAAGTTTGAAGAAGGCAGCCGTATGAGAGAATGAGAGAGATTTTTGAGTTTGATATTGGTTGTGTGTATTAAAATGAGGCCGAGGCCTCAATTTATAGGGAAATAAGATTTAAACACAATGATGAAAAAACAAAAATGTGGTTCGGTTGAGTGTTGGATAAACGAGCATGACCGATTTTAAAAAGGTGTTATGATGATGGTTTGTATGGACTTTATTATTAAAATAATAAAGTCAAAGGCTACAATTTGTCCTTTAAAAGGACGGTCGGTTATAGGAGTTATATGTAATATGCTCTTTCTATTATTTTATTATTATATTGTACAAAATTGTACACAAGCGTGCCAAAATTATTTATTTTTATTTTTAAGATTTCCTTTTGAAAATATCTGAATTCTTATACTTTGAAATTTTTTCTTAAAATCAAACTCAATTCAAGCATGAATCGAGTCTGATGCTTTTTCATTCGAGTTGACAGAAGCTTTGGCCGAGTTTTATACTGCCTTGATCGAGTTGGACGGAAGGCTCATCCGAGTTTCATTTTAGTTTCATCCGAGTTTGGTCCTTCTTATTTTGATTTTATTGCTTCTTTATTCGAGTTTGGCACTATATCATTCGAGTTTTAAATTATTTCAATTTTCACTAAGTGTTTTATCCGAGCTCGGGTCATCCGAGTTCGGGTCATCCGAGTTCAGGTCATCCGAATACAGTTCATCCGTATTCGGGTCATCCGAATTTTGTTTAAGACTTATAAAAATTTAAATTTTAACATTTTTGCTACGTCTTAATCAAGTTTTACATAAATATCTGATCAACTTAAATTAAAACTTACTTGATTTTTGAGCCAGTTGTTACATCAGCCTTTGTTACATCTCATTCTACTTCTCTTGAAACCGGTCTTGCCTAGTTAGTAGAGGTCAAGGACAATCTGGCTTTCTTAGTGCATAGCCTGATTGGTTCTAGACCTGTTACAAAACCTGCTGTCGTCAAGCCTGTGGGATCTGTTCCTTTAGGCAGCACTGGTATTGAAGGTTCTGTGCCATCTCCTTCAAAGGGAGAGAAGAAATATGCCTTAAAGACAAAGTCTAAGGGGGAGAAATCTTCATCTCCCTCTAAGGAGAAATCATCTTTAGTTGTCCAGGCAGCAGGTCATTTAACAGCTGGTGATGCTGCAGGTACATCAACTGTTTCTACGACAGCTGAGCCTACTCAGGCGAGGTCTCCAAGCCCTGCACCATCTAAGGGGGAGGAACCTGTGTCTGAGGACAGGCCCAACAAACAAAAACAAACTGTCCTAGAAACATCAGAGGAAGAAGAAGAAACTGAAATGACCCTTTCCACTGAAATGAACCTTGAGTTCAGTTTGACAAGGCTCGAGCCAAAGAAATGAATATTTCACTAGATACTTATTATAAGTGGAAACAAGAGCAAGCTGATATTCTTGAAAAAGAGAAAGAAGAAGCAACCTCTTTGAAAGTTGCTCAAGCTTTGGATGACAAGGAGGCAAAGAAAGTTAAAATGTCATCCTTGGAAGTTCAAAGAAAGTTGGAAGAAATAGCTAAGGGGTCAGACAGTAGGAAGAAGGGTGAAAAAGAAAAGCACAAAGATCTCAGTAACTAAAGAAAAACCTGTGTCTTCTGCTCTCCCATTAGTAAGAACTAAATTCAATTTTGATAACCTAGCAAGGAAAAAGTTCTTTGATGTTGCTGATAGAAGAATTGGCAAGGAAAGTATTGTCAAAACTGTTCCCATATCTAGAAAGAATTAGTCTTGGAAGCTTCAAATCCCAAGAAGTGGTTTTGAAGGTCCTGAACTGGAAGCATATGAAGCTGCTGATGTTGCCAGAATGGGGTACAAGGAATGGGCGGAGCTTGCAGTTGCTTTGAGAAGTTCAAAGTCTAAAACTGCTAAAACAATCATGGCATTTGTGAAAAAGCTGATGGAAAAGGTAAGACACTTAGGCTTGATCCCAGAGGAAATGATTAAAGGTACTTCACAGATAGAACCTTAGATCAAGCCTAGAAGACAGAAGAAAGACACAGAGCTAGAAGAGATAGTGTAGCTGATTGAGCAGGGTTTCCTTGCTACTCAGATCAGAGAGATTGATCACAGCCTGCCATAGGGTGTTGAACCTGAAGAAGGCAAGTATATTGAAGAAACAAAGGAAGGGGTATTCTTTGTCGATCCTCTATCCAAGAAAATGGGTTTTCAAAGAGCCTCAGACCTTAACAAAGCTGGTGTAAAGCAAGTTATAGCCTTCAGGTTCACTGATGCCTTTACCAAACATGGTAAATGGATAGATGTTATATGGGATCAGTTTACAGCCTGCTATAAAAGAGGAGAACTGGTTGGCTCAGATTGTTACTACCTCAGATGTGAGCTGGAAGAGGTTGAACCCAGAAAACGAAGGGTAGCTGGGTTAGAACAATAAAAGCTCATCAAAGCTACTGAGGATTTTTAGAAGAAAATCAAGGAACAACAAGGGCCATCTACAAGTAACGTGTAGATGAAGAATGGAATATGTTCATCAGTTGGACAGGCTTACCATTAACTGCTCCCAACTTTAACAGTCCAAAAATGTTGAAGTCTTATTGTACATAAGTTGTACTTTTCCTTTGTACATTTGTTGTATTTCTTCTTAGTACATTAGTTGTACTTATGTAAACATTTGCTGTTGCAATTAGTATCAATATATATAAACTGATCTTTTACTTTACTTTAAAGTTGTATTTTCATCTTTGCAACCGTAATGTACATGTATATAGTGATCACTGATAGAATCAACTTTAGGCCGAATATTGCAAATAGGGGGAGATTGTTAAGCACAAAAAGGCCTCAATCAAACCTGTCAATATCATAGGGGGAGATTTTTAACCAAACCTGTTTGATACACTTAAGGAAAGAACTTTACGCTTTTTAATGCCTTATTGAAACCTGATAAATGATTTGAAAAATTAAGCCCAAAACTGTTTACACTGTTACATTAGTTGTAACTTGGCAGAATGGCAAAGCTGTCCATAACTGTTAGACAGGTTTGACATAAACTATCTAAGCTGTTCATATCTATTGAATAGTTTTGACCCAGGTTAAGTATTTTGTTCTTTGTGAACAGGTTTAACACTTTATGGAATTTGTTTCCATGTCCTCATGCACAGTCTTGGACGTGAAGATCGGTCTTGTCAGACGTGCAGAAAAGGTTTAACACTTTATGGAATTTGTGAACTGGTTTAACACTTTGTGAATAGGTTTAACACTTTAAGGTAAATCCGAGGACAACAGAGACAAAAAGGAAAAGACAAAGACTCTGCTACATATGGATATATCCTGTTTTGTCAGACATGCAGAAAAGCATCCTTGTCTATTTTTTTATGCAAATAGGAATTATGTGTTTCATGCATGCTATTTCTGCTTTCAACTGAAAATAGAATAGTGAAAGTGCGTCTAAGTTATTCTACTTCAAAGTTGTCTGTCTCTTGTAAAACAGTGAGTGCATCTTAGTGAGTGAGTTCATTTTAACTAGTCTGAGTGAGTCTTAGATTAGTTGATAGACTGTTGTTTCTGTCATCTCTGTTTTGATCATTCCGTAATCCAAACCTATTTGTAATTAACACTTGTTCATATATATACATACAAACTTTGAGAAAAAGTGTGTTTAAAAGAATTAGTTGTATTCACCCCCCCTCCCTTTCTATAGCCTATAGTAACATACTTGGGAAACCTGTTGGGACCTACAGAGGGAGATATAGGGAGAACGATGTAAGCGGTGATGATTCTAACGATGGAAGTGATGTAGAGTCTTACGATCGTGGCAAAATAAGGAAAATCAGATCCAAATAATCTAATGACCCAATAGCTCAAAGTGAGGAGCAATCTAAGGGAGTTGGAGGCTCAGAGGAAGAGATACGAGATGGGGTGTTCCATCACCCACAAACAGTTGGGCATTCCCTAAAAATGTCGACTTTTATTCGTTAGGAGCTGACAAAGTCGACGACCGCCCACTGTCGCCTACACAACCCCAACATGACCACTCGGATACCTCTCAATAGGTTTCCGTTTCACTTGCACACGGGGAGAACCAAAATAATCTACCACCACCTCATTCGGAGGCGGGAGGTATTAAAATAGGTCAACAACAGCCCCAGTTGATCGAAGTCCTTTGTAATGCACAAAATTTAGAGCCTATCCATCTAAACATAAACAAACCTGATAGGACACATACACGATCACCCTCTGCTGGTCTTTGAGACCAAGACAGAACTTCTGGACCTGATGTCACACCTGGTGACACTGGAATGATGGAAGGAAGTCCTGTTGCAGCTAATATCACGCCAATCGCTGAAACAGGCCACACAGACGCACCATCTGTCGTGCCAACGGAGACTCTTTGCAACTCCGAATACATTACCTAGGCAGATATGGATGTGTCCCAGTCTGCTCTCTCTGGAAAGGTTGACAGTCACCATGCCGCTATCCTTAAACTCATCAAGGGTAAAGGCTAGGCAACTTTGACCTCTACAACACCTACGTTTCCTGATCAGCAAAGATCTTGAATTATATTTGAAGAGCCGACGACAAAAGTTGATCTGAGAATCCTGAAGATCAAGGTCAACAACATTAATGACAATGTTGGATTACTTATCTCGATTGCCTCAAACCTTGTCTACAAGGTTAAGTCTCTTGAACAAACGTGCCAGACTCGGGCTAAATCTCTTAAACGAAAGCATGATGATCCTGATGATCACGATCATCCTGAGGGGGAGAAATGACAACGAACGTCTGAGACAGGTTATGTAAGGACGAATATAGGGGAAGTTTCACTTATTGAATGCCCGTTATCAGAAAAGGATAAAGGTGAGCAGGTAGTTCAAGAAAAACTTTCAAATGCCTTAATTGTGTTCGGTGATTCTTTAGAAGAAGATTCAGAACTTCAAATGTCAATCACTGATCACTTACTTGAAGAAGTTGAGTTTACAGTCATAGGGGGAGCTAAAGAAGACGCTTCCAAATAATTTAACCCAACTCCTCTGAGGATGAATCCGATGAAGATGAACAAGAAGAAAAAGAAGTGATGTTCAAAAGTCTAATTGAGTATCAGTTTCTAGGGGAGGAAGGGGTTTCACAAGAGACTGCCCTCTCTCGGTTGGATGTTGGTCCAGCCTACTACGAGGATCCCGTATCCAGCAACCCAACCTATACAAAGGGCATCCATCAAAGCCACTTGAAGCTAAAAAAACCTTCTGATGATCTTGTCTTTGAAAAAGAAATACCAGCTCCATCTCGTGTCTTTAGTATTCCTAAACCGGAACCAGTTTCAGAACCGCTGAATCTTTCAACTCAATCCGCAAGATCTACTACACCAAATGTTATGAAGGAGGTTGAACGTCTTATCCAGAATGTCTGTTTCTTCTTTTTCTAAGCAACAGAAGAAAGACAGACGTCATGCTCAAAAAGTTAGATTCTCAATCTCTAAACTGGATAAGGAGAAGAGTGAGGAGTTATTATATGGAGGAGAAATTTGAAAGATTGTTCGTGAAAGTGGTTAAGACTCTGAATGTTGACTTATTCTGGTCAACTGAAGGATTAGAACAAATGGACAGAACTATCTACCTCTTTATGATTGGACACGCTGGAAAAATGGAAAATGAAGTCAGGTCTCGATTAAGAATCTCCTCGGTCAAAAATGTTGGAATGACTCAATATATTAGTATTCCATTATCCAATATTTGAGGTGATGGGGGAAACAAAGGAGTGTGGACATTCTCTAAAGCAGATTTCCCGAAACTGTATCTGCACGACCTAGAATTCATGTACCTTCACTTCTTACGCTTAAAAGAAAGCTCTCAAGTCCTCAAACAAGCCCAAAAGTGTATCATAAAAAATCTGAGAAGAGCATTGACACTTTCTATGTTATTTGACTTCCAAATGGCTCTTGAGGCACATCAATAAAAATTAAATCTCCTTGCTTCTCAACAATCCTGTTCGAATATTAAGCGCAAGCCTGTCGGGAAAGTAGTTCAGCAACTAACTCTAGGTGTGGTCTATGGAAACTCACTGAAGGAGAAGAAACTTCTAAGGATCTTTGATCTGAGTTGCTACTCTAACGGAACCTTGTACTTGATCAGAAAGTTGCTTCTAAATCACATTGACAACATCAATGCATCCTTACGTCATGATAGATAAAATTTGAAGCTGCTCACTTTGAGGAGGTTCGTCAGAGATGTAAATCTTTTGATTCAGGACAAGCTTGAATTTCGTATGACTGTTAGAAGACTGGATGAATATTTTGATAAAAGGAAGCTGCTTACTAACTTTAAGCTCTCTGATTCTTGATGTTGCTTAATCACAAACGGGGAGATTGTTAGAGTTATTTTTATTGTGATTAAGTTGTTGGGTTAATTCTGTAATAGTTAGAATTTTATTTTAGTTCCTTGTATTTTAATTCATATATGTAAGAGATTTATTTCGTAATTTCCTCATAGTTGCCTTAGTATTAAACCTTTTCTAGGGTTTTTGAAAGACAAATTGGCATTGTATGTGTGTGAGATGGAGTGTGTCTTTTGCATTCTCTCACAAGTTTCATGTAACAACCTAGCTTTTAACCAAACTTTGATTTATTCATTTGAGCTAATAATGTAATTTAATTACATTATTTGAATTGTAATTTAATTAAGTTAAATTTATGATTATAAATTATTAGATGATAAAAATTAAAAGAGATGTAAAATACAAAAATGTGAGGGGTTGAATAGAACAATTATCAAAATTAATATATAAACACAAGAAAATGACCACTTATTTCTCATTTATCACAATTAAAGAATTCAAACACTCTCTCTCTTCCTCTCATCAAACTCACGACAACTTCAAAGAAATCATCAAGAGATCATTAAACTTGTAATCAATTGAGGAATTAATCAAAGAAAAAGTTACAAACAGCATCAAGGAACAAGAATTCAAGGTAATAAATACTTAAATTTTTATGTTTTTGGGTTTATGTTCGGTTTTATAAAAACCGAATTGATGATCTGAAATATAACACAAATTTGTGTTGCATGTTCAAGTTTTCAGTAAATAATCATGTATTTAAGTATTTAGGAGTTACAGAAACGAAAAAATTGTAGACTGGATCGTCTAAATTAAGTAAAAATCTGAGTTTTTGTGAAAATATGTGTTTTTGACAAAAAGTAAGGATTTTGGACGATTTTAGGAGATTTAATGTGTTAATGATAGGGAAAATGGTATAAAAACAACCCAAATATGATAATATAACTTTATTTATTGTTGCATGTTAATAACAATGGGTTTAGTGGATTTTTGGTGAAAATCCGTATGAATACAAGATAGAACACCAAGAACAAAATCTGGAAATGTACAAGTCATTGGATCCGAATTCGGTTGGGACCGAATTCGATGTGTTGCACATTTCGGATCTAATTCGGATGAAATGTCCATTTCGGGCCTACTTCGGTTGAAAGTTGTAACGAATTCGGATGAGAATTGATCCGAACTCGGATGGTCCGAATCCGATGACCCAATTCGGATGGTCCGAATCCGGTTACTTAATTTGGATGTATTATTTTCATATATGTTATAAAACCCATGATTATGATAATAAGAGAATATAAAATAAAGCAACATGATATATATTCATACACATATATATATATATATATATATATATATATATATATATATATATATATATATATATATATATATATATATATATATATATATATATATCTATTTGAGATTTCAAATGAACAAATAAATGATTGAAGAGTTATCAGTTATCAGAATCAGATCATATAAAGATTTAAATCTAAAATGTTCTTGCTATGATATAATTTTGACAGGTTCAGATAAATTCTGAACAAAGATATTGAAAGTGGGTCACAGATTTGAAAAGAAAAGCAAGAGATCAGATAGACAAAGATTAAAGATAAAATCCTGAGATAACTCAGGTGGTGGATTTATTCTGCTTGATAAAGACAACAGAACCTGTGAGTTATAGATATTCAGTTTTACATGCTAGATTCCGGTTGAGACATATTGTTGATGATAGATTATTTTGACATTCATACATGATCAGCTGGATTGTGACCTGTGCTCACCATGGTTCGGTGATGCCCTGTGGATCATGATAGCTATTTGACTTATCATTCCACATGACATTGTACTTACAGTTTATTTCAGATATTGTTATGAGTTTATTGTTGTCATGACCTTGATTATTTATGCTTCCATCATTCCTTGTGTCTTTGATGTATGGATTCAGCTTAGTATGATTACCCTTGTCGGTCTATTGTTCTGGATCATGCTACTTCACCAGTTCTATTGAACTTGGTAATGATACTCCGATGTTCCCCCATGTTGATTACTGGTAGCTAGCCCAGTATGTGGCTGATTCCCACAATTAAAAGCGTGAGCGTGGGCTGAACATCATCCGACTCTATGACTACTATGTCTCAATCATGAGTGGCTGTAGCGGCAGTCAAGATATATCACGCTAGACCCATGATCTGCTTGATAAATGAATGTAATCTGAAAATATATATTCTCACTAAGCATTGCCTACAGTTGTTGTTTAAACTTTTTACAGGAAAAGATAAGGGAAAGGCACCTGCTGGACCTGGTTCTTAGGTCGTTCAAGAATCAAGATTGAAGTTTTCTATAGACCACTACTCAACGAACCTTCGGTACTGCTTGGCAGATGATAATTGTGGTGGTCTGGGTAGATTTGATTTGATTGGTTGATGACATGAATTAGATTAGTCTTGTACCCTTTATAAGTTTAATTTGAAAACTGTAATTCTGAACTAAAACTGTATTAAACTTATCCTTATATTTTGTACTTGTAATTTGAAATTCCGCAATATGATTACTCTATCTTAGTTTTGATTGATATCGTGTTGCATGATGTGGGACCTAGACTCTAAGGACTGCCCCGTAAGGAGTGGCCTTCACATGATGGTATCAGAGCCCATAGTTTGAGTGAATCAAGTATTACGTGAGCAATACTTGGTCTCAAACTGAAGCAATACATATGTATCAATCATTTAGGTGGTTTGAACTGAGATAGGATGTACAGACTGTTAGGATGGGAAAAAGGGTACATAGCTCTAAGTCTATAAACTGATAGTTAAACAATTTTTAATTTTCAGTAAAGATGTCAGGATCAGGTGATATTCCCAACAACATGACTCCCCAACAGATGTTTGAAATGGTACAACAACTATTAGCCCAACACTTTGAACAACAAAACAAGAATATGCAAGAACAGCTTCATGCTAGAGATGAGGCCGAAGCTAAAAGACGCACGTGCTGATAAAAAGAATAAGAGAAAAGAAAAACAAGTCCAAAATGATGAGTCTGATTCTGATAACTCAAACCCCAATGCCAAAATTGAACAGCCGAAAGGCTGTAAGTTCAAAGATTTTAAAGCGAGCGGTGCCCTTAACTTTGAGGGTACAGTCAACCCAATCCAGGCGATGGATTGGATAAGCCACACTGAAAAAATCTTCAGAATCTCAGACTCCTTAGATTCAAAGAAAATGAGTTACGATTCTGCACTGTTCGTCGGCGCTGCCCGTGCTTGGTGGAAGACTCAAAGAAGCATATATAGAGAGGAGGTCATCCAGACTTTAGAATGGGACCAATTTCTTGAAATGTTTAACGTGAAATATTGTACTGTTGACCAACAAGACAAAATGGAGGTCCAACTGATGCAACTAACTCAGGGAACCAATACTGTTGACGAGTACGAGCATGAATTCTCGCGGCTCTGTGGCTATTCATCATATCAAGTAGCCACCGAGGAAAGAAAAATGAACAGATTTCGCGGAGGGCTTAATCCGAGATATAGACAACCAATGAGCGCGATGAAGTATAAGAGTTACTTTGAGATGGTTGAAGTTGCAAGGCAGATCGAGAGGGGATATCTAGAGTATGGCGATTAACTCTATGCTCCATCGACGTACCCGACATGTCCTTCTCCTCCAAAGAAACAGAGATTTGGCAGATTCTTTAAGCCCAACAAATCTCAGTCCCAGCAACCCCAGCAATCTCAACAATACAGTTCGCCTCAAAAAGCTCAAGCCTATTCTCTAACGAACGAACCACGATTCTGCAAAAGATGCAATATATCACACATGGGATTGTGTAATCTGGACGACGTCACTTGCTATGTATGTAGCAGGATCGGCCACAGCAGTGAAGAATGCCCCCACAAAGGACTTGGATGTGCAAAATGTGGGAAACGTGGACACTTTATGTATCAGTGTCAGAGTAGACGCCGAGGTCAATCACAGTCATCCGCTGGAGGTTCTGCGATGAAAAGCTTAGCTGCAACTCCAACTGCAAGGACCCGTGCATTTCAGATAACAGCCGAGGAAGCAAAGGAAACCCCTAATGTGGTTACCGGTACGTTCTTGTTAAATTTGATACTTGCTCGTGTACTATTCGATTTCGGTGCAAGTCATTCATACATATCGACTGCTTTTGCTCAAAGATTGTCTAAGTTTCCTTCAAAGCTTCTCGTAGTACTCGATATAGAGACAGCCAGTAACAACTATGTTATGGCTGATTCTGTTTACCGAAATTGCACTTTGCTCGTTAATAACATTGTGTTCAACCTCGATCTTATCGCGATTCCGTTAAAAGAGTTCGACGTTATAATTGGCATGGACTGGATAATGAATAATGAGGCAACGATCGTCTGCAACCGCCGAATCATCATAATCAAAACTTCAGACGACCGAGTGTTGGAAATTAAAGGCGACAAGCGTAAAGGTGCACATTGTTTCATATCAGTTGAGAAAGCGCGTAAATATTTGTCTAAGGGTCACGAATCTTATCTATGTTTTGTCTCGTCTGAATCCGTTTCTGAAGCCAACAAGAAATCTATTTCTGATATCCCGATCGTCTGTGAGTTCCCAGACGTATTTCCTGATGATATTTCTAGAGTGCCACCAGAACGTCAAGTTGAGTTCGGAATTGACTTAGTTCATGGTGCGGATCCAATCGCCAAAGCTCCCTACAGACTTGCGCCTGCAGAAATGCAGGAAATGTCAAAGTAATTGCAGGATCTGTTAGAGAAAGGTTTTATCCGACCTAGTTCATCTCCGTGGGGTGCACCTGTCTTGTTTGTTAAGAAGAAAGACGGAACTCTCCGTATGTGCATCGACTATCGCGAGTTGAACAAAGTCACCATCAAGAATAAGTATCCTCTGCCCAGAATCGATGATTTATTTGATCAGCTACAAGGAGCAAGTTATTTCTCCAAAATCAATCTTCGTTCTGGGTATCATCAGCTGAAAGTAAAAGATGAGGATATTCCGAAGACATCCTTTCGAACAAGATATGGTCATTACGAGTTCCTCGTAATGCCTTTCGGTTTAACTAATGCACCAGCGACGTTCATGGATCTCATGAATCGTGTGTGCAGACCAATGCTGGATAAGTCAGTTATCGTATTCATAGACGATATTCTGATTTATTCCAAAACGGAGGCTGATCATGTTGTTCATCTACGTCAATTGCTAGAGTTATTAAGAAAAGAAAGACTCTACGCAAAATTTTCAAAATGCGAGTTCTGGCTTAGACAGATCCAATTCCTTGGCCATGTTGTATCTAGCAAAGGTATCTAAGTTGATCCGTCTAAAGTCGAGGTTGTTCATATATGGCAAACGCCTCCCAATGCCTCCGAAATCAGAAGTTTCCTTGGATTGGCTGGTTACTACCAGCGATTCATTAAAGACTTCTCGAAGATTGCTGTGCCACTCACGATGCTAACACAAAAGAATACACCTTTCGTATGGGCGGATAAACAGTAAAAGGCATTTGAGACTCTAAAGCAAAATCTTATTCAAGCGGTAATCCTAGTCTTACCAGAGGGCAATGATGATTTCATAGTCTATAGCGATGCATCTGGTACAAGTTTTGGTTGTGTCCTCATGCAAAGGGGAAAGGTCATTGCCTATGTTTCAAGGCAATTGAAAGATTATGAGAAAAGCGCACCAACTCATGATCTTGAGTTGGCTGCAGTTACCTTTGCACTGAAAATCTGGCGTCACTATCTTTATGGGACTAAGTGTCAGCTTTACACCGACCATAAAAGCCTCAAACATCTCTTTACTCAAAAGGATCTGAACATGAAACAACGACGGTCCTTGGAGCTTATCAAGGACTATGATTGCGAGATCCTGTATCATCCCGGCAAAGCCAACGTGGTCGCGGATGCTTTGAGTAGAAAGGTGTATACAGAAAAGTGTTGCTATGCCTTGACTCCTGTTGTATTCTCTTCTGATCTTATCGAGGACATCAGATCTGCGCAAGCTGAAGCACTAAAAGAAGAGAATCTTCTGAAAATCTAAAAGGGCAAATTTAATTTCTGTCTATGAATCATTTGGGACTTCAATGTCTCAAGGGAAATCGAATTTGGATTCCTAAGTATGGTTCAATCCGCAACACTCTTCTATCAGAAGCTCATAAGTCCATGTTATCTATTCATCCTGACAGCTCAAAGATGTACTTCGATCTGAAAGCCGATTATTGTTGGCCAGGAATGAAGAAAGACATCGGTCAATTCGTTGAAAGCTGCAGAGTCTGTCAAATGGTTAAGGCAGAACATCAGAAACCCTTCGGGGATATGCAACCACTACCAGTTCCAGACTGGAAGTGGGAGCATATAACCATGGATTTTGTAACAAAATTGCCAAAAACCAAGAGACAGCACGACTCCATCTGGGTAGTCGTGGATCGTTTAACGAAATCAGCTCATTTTATACCGATGAAAGAGACATACTCTCTTGATAGATTGGCATAGATGTACATCGCTGAGGTCATTTGTTGTCACGGTGTGACAAAGTGTATCTTCTCTGATCGTGATAGTCGTTTCACTTCGACATTCTGGAAAGCGCTGCAAGAAGGGATGGGTACTCGAATCTCTATGAGTACTGCTTATCACCCTAATGCAGATGGCCAAAGTGAACGCACTATATTAACTCTTGAAGATATGCTTCGTGCCTGCGTTCTTGATCTGGTGGTAACTGGGATGACCATTTACCTTTGGTCAAATTCTCATACAATAACAGTTATCATTCTACGATCAAGATGACTCATTTTGAAGCTCTATACGGATGAAAGTGCAGAACTCCTACCTGTTGGCGCGAAACAGGTGAATCGCCTTTAGCAGGTCCTGCCCTTCTACAGTTGACTCATGAGAAGATTCAACTTGTCAGAAGGAATATTCTTGAAGCTCAAAGCAGGCAGAAGTCATATTACGACAATCGACACTGATCAATCAGTTTTGCAGTTAACGATTGGGTGATGCTGAAACTATCTCCAATGAAGAATGTGGTGAGATTCATAAAGAGAAATAAACTAGCTCCGAGATTTATTGGTCCGTTCAAGATTATTTAAAAGATTGAAAATTAATCTTATCGTCTTGAATTGCCAACAGATTTAGGGGGAATACATCCGGTATTCTATGTTAGTCATTTGCGAAAGAGCTTAGCAGATGAAAGAGAAGTACAGATACCGCATGTTAATCTGCAAATTGATTAGAAGCTTCGAGTGGTTGAAGAGCCAGAATGTATTCTGGACTCGAAGACGAAAAAGCTTCGAAATAAAGAAATACAGATGGTGCTAGTCCAGTGGAAACACTACAAGGGTTCGCATCAGTCTTGAGAATCAAGAGATGTCATGAAAGCTACCTATCCAAGTCTGTTCGAACAAAGCTAACTTCGATGACGAAGTTTGTGCGTGGTGGAGCCCATTAGATGATAAAAATTAAAAGAGATGTAAAATACAAAAATGTGAGGGGTTAAATGGAACAATTATCAAAATTAATATATAAACACAAGAAAACGACCACTTATTTCTCATTTATCACAATTAAAGATTTCAAACACTCTGTCTCTTCCTCTCATCAAACTCACGGCAACTTCAAAGAAATCATCAAGAGATCATTAAACTTGTAATCAATTGAGGATTTAGTCAAAGAAGAAGTTACAAACAACATCAAGGAACAAGAATCTACAAGAATTCAAGGTAATAATTACTTAAATTTCTATGTTTTTGGGTTTATGTTCGGTTTTATAAAACCGAATTGATGATCTGAAATATAACATAAATTTGTGTTGCATGTTCAAGTTTTCAGTAAATAATTTTGTATTTAAGTATTTAGAAGTTACAGAAACAAAAAAATTATAGGTTGGATCGTCCAAATTAAGTAAAAATCTGAGTTTTACTGAAAATTTGTGTTATTGACAAAGTAAGGATTTTCGACGATTTTAGGAGATTTAATGTGTTAATGATAGGAAAAATGGTATAAAAACAACCCATATATGATAATATAACTTTATTTAAAGTTGCATGTTATATGATAATATAACAATGGGTTTAATGGATTTTTGGTGAAAATCCGTATGAATACAAGATAGAACACCAAGAACAAAATCTGGAAATTTACAAGTCATGGGAACCGAATTCGGTTGGGAACGAAATCGGATGTAATGCCCATTTCGGATCTAATTCGGATGAAATGTCCATTTCGGGCCTACTTCGGTTGAAAGTTGAAATGAACTCGGATGAGGATTGATCCGAACTCGGATGGTCCGAATTCGGATGACCCAATTCGGATGGTCCGAATCCGGTTACTTAATTCGGATGTATTATTTTGATATGTTATAAAACCCATGATTATGATAATAAGAGAATATAAAATAAAGCAACATGATGTATATTCATATATATATATATATATATATATATATATATATATATATATATATATATATATATATATATATATATATATATATTTGAGATTTTAAATGAACAAATAAATGATTGAGGAGTTATCAGTTATCAGAATCAGATCAAATAAAGATTTAAAGCTAAAATGTTCTTGCTATGATATAATTTTGACAGGTTCAGATAAATTTTGTACAAAGATTTAAAGATTTAAAGATATTGAAAGTGAGTCACATATTTGAAAAGAAAATCCAGAGTCCAGATAAGACAAAGATTAAAGATAAAATCCTGAGATAACTCAGGTGGTGGAGAAATCTGCTTGATAAGACAACAGAACCTGTGAGTTATAGATATTCAGTTTTACATGCTAGATTCCGGTTGAGACATATTGTTGATGATAGATTATTTTGACATTCATACATGATCAGCTGGATTGTGACCTGTGCTCACCATGGTTCGGTGATGCCCTGTGGATCATGATAGCTATTTAATTTATCATTTCGCATGACATTGTACTTACAGTTCATTTCAGATATTGTTATGAGTTTATTGCTATCATGACCTTGATTATTTATGCTTCCATCATTCCTTGTGTCTTTGATGTATTGATTCAGCTTAGTATGATTAGCCTTGTCGGTCTATTGTTCTAGACCATGCTACTTCACCAGTTCTATTGAACTTGGTAATGATACTCCGATGTTCCCCCATGTTGATTACTGGTAGCTAGCCCAGTATGTGGCTGATCCCCACAATTAAAAGCGTGAGCGTGGGCTGAACATCATCCGAATCTATGACTACTATGTCTCAATCATGAGTGGCTGTAGCGGCAGTCAAGATATATCACGCTAGACCCATGATCCGCTTGATAAATGAATATAATATGAAAATCTATATTCTCACTAAGCATTGCTTACAGTTGTTGTTTAAACTTTTTACAGGAAAAGATAAGGGAAGGGAACCTGCTGGACCTAGTTCTTTAGGTCTTTCAAGAATCAAGATTGAAGTTTTCTATAGACCACTACTCAACGAACCTTCGGTACTGCTTGGCAGATGATAATTGTGGTGGTCTGGGTAGATTTGATTTGATTGTATGATGACATGAATTAGATTAGTCTTGTACCCTTTATAAGTTTTATTTGAAAACTGTAATTCTGAACTAAAACTGTATTAAACTTATCCTAATATTTTGTATTTGTAATTTGAAATTCCGCAATATAATTACTCTATCTTAGTTATGATTGATATCGTGTTGCGTGATGTGAGACCTACACTCTGAGGACTGCCCCGTAAGGAGTGACCTTCACATTTCAATACATTGATAATCATTTGGTTTAACATTCTTATTCTTGTGATTATTGTTTTATTGAGTGTTATTCGTCATTGGGATCATAAAGCTACAGTCCGGTTCCCTAGTTTCTTTTTTATCTTATGTTTTTTCTTTGCGCCAATCCTAACTTCGGACCCCCTATAATATGAAGTTCAACACTTGCATTTTTTTTAATTTTCAACCCTTTTAATAAGTTCAGTTGAATTTTCATCATCTCTCTCGTAATTTCAGTCTCTTAGTAAAAGTTAACATTTGCCACTTAATGATTGACTTTGGATTTCATAATTCAGCATTTTTTACTGATTTATAATCCCAGGTGTTGTGAACAACATTTAGTAAGATGCTTTAGTTATTATTTTAATGATGTATAATACAACATTGTTTCTGTTTTTGCACCATTGGTCTAAGTTGTTTATAGGTGTTTGAGTGAATAAATCTACAGTAAGATTGGTCTCTCAACGATCTACTTTGGATTTCTATTAGTTGTATTCTCATACTACTGAATGAAAACCTGATGCATTAAACAGAATAGATAAATTTTATCTCACACCTGTATCAGACTATGTTTCAATGATATTCTTCATTCTAGTATGTTTTTCAATAACTATGTGGTGTTTTTAATGAACAAATGGACGAACAAGCTCAACTGCCAACCCATACCATTCCCCACCCTCCCATTCCGCACAACAACACACAACAGCCAGAATCACTTTTCCTTAACCCCAACACTATTTACAGAGTTTCAATCTCACAACTGGCAGCTAAACCTCCCCGCACACCACAAAGAAAATGAGGATATCACCTTTGGGATCATTAAAGGCCATCTAATCTTCTACACCTTAACCATCAACATCTCCTTGCCCTCCATATACTTAAAACTATTTTGGTATCATCTACAATACATTGATGAGGCGGTCCCTCACTTTGTCACCAAAATTGATTCCATATCCATACGTCTAACAAAAGAATCCATCAGCCACATTCTATGCCTACCCACCGAACACTTCACCTACAACAAATACACCTTCGACCCCCTTCCATCACATGTACAAATACTCCAACAACTCCAAGCCCTAGGATACGACGACACGCTTACAAAGTCGTTGGACTTTAAAATGAAAAATCTAGAATCCCACTTGAGGGTGTTCTTTGATATACTTAACCGCTACTTCATCGAAAGCATTCCGGTCATGACTCTACAAGCATACACGTGCCAACCAAGAATGTAGCTTTTGCCTATTAGCATAATTATGACTACGTACAATTCAATTTTGATAAACTTCGACAGGCGGTCAACGAAAATGGCACTTAGCGAGAATGAAAATTTATTCCTTTTCAAAGGTTTCTGCAACTCTTCATCCAATACGCCTTCGACAAAGATGACATCATCCACGAACGGCCCGTGGTGGATGTATATAAACTTCCTAGAGTTCCGGTAATGGAAATACCACGATCACTTATTTCCTATGCCAACTAGAGAGAGGAGAGAGTCCGGGTATATCTTTAGGGTGTTTTTCCAGATGAGGCTCAGTCAGAATCGATTGAACCATCCATATCTGAAGATGAGCATGAGGAGATTTAGGATGAGGGAGTTGGAAGTGAAAACATTTTGGGGATACATTGTGAGAGGGAGTTGAGGGGTGAGGTTGAGTGAGGGGTAGCAGAGGCGGAGATGGCAGACTCTTAACATACCATCTCTAAGCTTTTGAGAACTATTTAAGAGGGCTTTGAAAAATAGAGTGCTGAGGGAGTATCCCAACCCCAAAGCAGGACAAGTGCTTATAAGTCTACCAGTGTTGAAGACGTTGCACAACCCCTCAGCCACTCAAGCTCCATTCGAAAGGAGTTTGTTTCACTACACAGGGATCAAGCTTATTTGCCATCACCCCCTCACTGGGAGGGGGGGAGATGTTGAAATAGGTCACCTGCGGCCCCCGAAAATCGAAACTCCTTTGACCACTATTCATCCCCCACCCCAAAACACACTACAATTACAAAGGGACGTGTATGTGACGTCTTCATAAATGTCCAGATCTAGCTCCGCAACTGGCAGACCAGAACTAAAGGATGAGAAATGCTAATATGACCACATCACATCTGTCCGTATCAGGTCATCCGGGGATCACCCCCGAGATGTTAACGGTCATTCTTCGTGAGGTCGGAGTGGTTACCCGGCATGACCTGGATGCCCTCAAGGCGGGGAATGAGTAACAATACTCTTATATCGTTAACATGTTGAAGGGTAAGTGTGCTGCTACTCAAGAGCTGCAACCAGTGATCTCGAAAACTCAAATCTGCTGAGCTGGAGGCCATTAAGGACCAAATAGCAACCTCTAAGGCTCTATTTACACAATCTTTTGAGCAGATGAGGTTGTTGATTCTGAGGGTAGAGGACGCAGTCTCTCAACTGAAAACAATGTGCCGCCTTTAGGCTTCAAAACTCAATGGAAAACATGATGAATAGGTTGACCCTAATCAAGGGGGACCTTCACAAAGGGCTTCGGAGAGTCGGGAAGAACCATCAGGGAAAGCCCCATGGACACAAGGAGAGGAAAATTTGTCCACGACAATGGTACTATATGAGCCACAACTGAAATAATCAAAGTTGTTCTACTATCCCATTTAGAATCAGAAACTGACCTTGATAAACCAAAATCAGAACCCTAGACATCCAAATCATCCTCGTCCTTCGATTTCCTAAACTCTCTATGAATAGGTTGACCCTAATCATCCTGTGGGGGAGAAGTTGGCCCCGGTTATTTCATCTCTCCTTTCATCT